>CM061045.1:73987160-74011816 GCA_030762985.1 Adelphocoris suturalis | reverse complement strand
AAAAAAAAAAAAAAAAAAAAAATACTAATGGTAGAGAGTAACACTTGCCGATTACATGAACTTCTATTTTACACAACTTCTTAAAATTTTATTTTCTGGGTTGATAAATCTTCCGCTTAGATAAGGATCATGATTCTTTCCGTTTTGATGTTTTCGTTGACGATATTCGTTTTGATGTTTTTAAAACCTTAAATCATCACCTAATCCTAACCCTAATCCCATCACGTTATTCCTAATGAAAACTAACCTATATTCTCTTTTACAATAATTTTTGAACATTTTAAATTTAACTCCTGGGATCAGGAGTTAACCTAACCTCGTTAACCTTCGTATGTTACGACAAGTAATTTGCAACAAAAGTGTCTCTTGAAGTGTTATTTTTTAGAGGCTTCGTTTTCGAGTTATTGACGATCTAAGATTTTTTTCGTGTTTTCGACCTTATCTCCTAAAAATGGCTGTGACCCCATCATTCTTTGAGTATTCTCAAACCTGAGGATACCGTTGGAAAGATCGTTAAATTTCCTATCTTTTAGATGCCAAATCATAATTATTCAAGAGAGTTAAGATACCGAAAAAAGAGGTCAAAGCACAAACTTTGTTAAATTCTAAAAATTTAAAATAAATGTCGACTTTTACGTAATTTTTCACGCTGAATCGAATGGTGACACTTGCAGACCTCTACGACTAACAAATAAGGGCGAAAGTGCCCTTTGACCTTCGAAACAGAGAAGGTCACTTTCGCCCTTATTCGTTACTCGTAGAGGTCTGCAAGTGTCACCATTCGATTCAGCGTAAAAAATTACGTAGAATTCGACATTTAAATCATAAAGTTGTGGGAGATCGTTTTTTCCTGAAATCGCTGCACACTTGCAGACCTCTACGACATACGAATAAGGGCGAAAGTGCCCTTCTCTGAGTTTCGAGGGTCAAAGGGCACTTTCGCCATTATTCGTTAGTCTTAGAGGTCTGCAAGTGTCACCATTCGATTCAGCGTGAAAAATTACGCAGAATTCGACATTTAAATCATAAAGTTGTGGGAGATCGTTTTTCCTGAAATCCATCGATTTTCGTTAAAAATACCACGTTTTTTTGCATTCAAAAGTCGTTTTTTCTCCTTGTTGTTACTTTTATCAATTTTTTGGCTATACCGTTAGAAAGCTGATAAGAGTTGGAAGTTTTTACTGTACTTGCAAACGACTGCATTTTTTTTTATGGAGGGAGGAATCAGATTGAAAAAACCCAAATTTTTAGAATTTTACAAAGTTTGTACTTTGTCCTCTTTTTTCGGTATTTTCACTCTCTTGAATAATTATGATTTGGCATAAAAAAAATAGGAAATTCAACGTTCTTTCGAACGGTATCCTCAGGTTTGAGAATACTCAAAGAATGATAGGGTCACAGCCATTTTTAGGAGATAAGGTCGAAAACACGAAAAAAATCTTAGATCGTCAATAACTCGAAAACGAAGCCTCTAAAAAATAACACTTTGGGAGACACTTTTTGTTGCAAATTACTTATAGAATTGATCCCTGAAGTCTTGCCTACTTAAGTTGAGACACCCTGTTTATACAAATATATATATATATATATATATATATATATATATATATATATATATATATATATACCCCCTTTATTTTTGCTTCCTCACTACTGAAGGTAGGAAAGCTTTGTGTTCATGCGAAGTGTCGAAAAAAAATTTGTTCGCCAAAATCAAAATTTCCACTTCCTGTTTACGTTTCAAAGCTTGCTGATCAATTTCCGTCGTAGCAGCAGTCATCCACATGCGAGCATTTGAGTAATGTTGAAATGGCACGATGAAGAGGTTGTGAATCGATGAATTGTTATTGCGTTTTGTTCGTCGATTACACTGTTCCTCAGTTGGCTTCAAAATTTACGATTCGTTAAAATTGCATTTGAAAAAAATCGTTCGGATTTTCGGGTGAAACTTACTCTATGTCTCAAACAAACTCTCTAGTCGATAAACCAGATGAGTTCATTTTACAGGCTTGTGACAATGAGAACTATTTTCCATGTGTTCGTTGAGAAACACACGATGAGTAGAAGCTATTATATTTCGCGTTCTCAGTCTAACTTTCCTCTGAAAACTGTATACCAGAACCAGCGATGAATAGCATTATTGCCGTGGGTTGGACCATACGAAGGGTCGATCCTCGGTCATTCGGAAAACGTGTATTCTGTAAGTCCGACCACCGCAACTTATATGAAGTTAAATAGTTGATTCTAACCGAAGTAACTTTGTCTGGAATGCTGTGAGTTTGATCGAGATTGCCGTTCCTAGTTCCCAGATTTTCAAAAACCATAATTACCACAACTTTAAATACAAATTTCAGTCATGCAGAATGATCGTATGAGCGAATTTTTGTAACTTGTCGTACTTAATTATAATAATTTTTTTAAAGAAAATTCAGGATTTATATTAATATTTATTAAGATTTATTAATATTTATTTTATAATAATATTTATTACTAATTATACTCACACACTATGGACCTACATGTTTTCTATCTCTAGGATGGCATTTTGATTTATTTATATTTTTATAATTTGAAGTGAAATCGTATTGTGCCGAGAAATTTCATACTACAGAAATGATTGATTGAGTTTTGACTTTTTGGTATATTGAAACCGATTCGTTTAGTCATGATTCCGAAGATATTCAATTCATTCTATTATTAATTTAGAGTTCATATATAGGGGTAATTTTGTAATGCCTGATCAAAATATGCTAAATGAGGAAGTGGTTTTGTTCGAGAAAACGGTTTACGTGTTACTGCGAGCGTAATCAGAGACAACGAGCAGTGACAAGTTCGATTTGTTCGTTTGCATTATCTGGGGCTCCCTGTAGAGAAGGCCGTAGGTAAGCAAACTCGATTGTGGGCGAGGGAATACAATTTTCGGAACGCACGAACCAACCCAACCTGCGAACTTACTCATGAATTTTACACAACAAGCAGCGCGTGTACAGACAATAAACGCGAGAGTGGGGGTTATTATGTTACAGGTTGTTCCCCGGGTTCAGTCAGAAAATGCGGCAATAATTTAGAAAAGGAGCCTGGAGCTGCACTTAAGGGCTGCTAGAGGACGAAATACACCGCCATTAAATTCGTTGGCCTTGACAAGTTGGTTTCTGGGGAAGCTAAGCAGGCGATACATACTTCGGCCGGAAGCTGGTTCTCTCACATAAAAAAATAGTATCTATTCATTCGGTCAAATGCTATACATTCACTGGGGAAATTAGGGAAGTGGTATCAACTTGGGAGTCAAATATATAAAATGAAATATAAAAATAAAAAAAGTTCCAGTCATGCAGCATGATCGTATGAGCAAATTTTCTTAAATTCCTTATCGTACTATACTATGTTGAATTGTACTGAAATCAAAGCAATATCAGTATAAAGAAATTGTTAATAACCAATTTTATGACGAAAAGACTCATACTAGCTAAGATTCGGTCATTCAAAAAATAGGGATTAAGGATTTTTAAGTTCTTTTGCAATTTTCATATATTTGTCAGAAAATATTACTGAAATTTAAGTATGTTTTTCAGCATGATTTTGGCAAAAATGTTTAAATGTCCTGGTAAATCGTTGATGATTTTGTTCTGAGTGAAACTCTGCTAAAGTGATAAATTTAATAATTTTCGGCAGTTTTAGCCGTTTTTAGTGATATTTTTTTAGTACATTTTTTGAAATATGACCAACGTATTGACCTCAAACCTTTTTTTTTTTTTTTTTTTGGAAAGCTTAATATTCTGGCGTAAGAACGGAATTTTTATCTCAATCCTAAGGAGAGTTATTGTCTAGAATGGTATATATACATTTGGAAAAGCGCGATCTTCAGGAATCGTTTCAGAATGTCTCAAAACTGATTTCAATCGAGAACATTTCCAAACATTTTAATTTTAAAAATTTCCGAGCCATTGCACTAGCTTGAATTTTCACGAAAATTCGCTAAAAGCTGTTTCCAGTCATGAAACATTACCTCAGAATGGATTTCCGTAAATTGTCGTATTACATTTATGTTGAATTGTTTCGAAATTTGAGCTCTTTGAGCGCAAAGAAATGATGAGATAATTTATACTCGAACTGTCTATTATGGTAAGCAAACTTGTTCTCAATAATAATCACTGATTTCCACCCAAAGATCATGGATTTTAATTTCATGCAGTTATATCGAGTTTTTAGCATGAAGCTGAAACCTGAGTATATTTTTCAGCATAATATTCTTCATCAATTTGTTTCAGCTAATTTCCGTACGAAATGAAGCTATTTTAATGGCTCAAAAAAATGTAAAATAAAACTTTTCTTCATTAAAATCCGTTTTGATTTTAAAATCGAAATTTTCTTCATTAAAATCCGTTTTGATTTTAAAATCAAAATTTTCTTCATTAGAATCCGTTTTGACGCATTCTGAAACAAATCTCAGAATTATATATACAGGGTGATTCCCTCGTAGATGCAAAAAATTTTTTGGGTGAAACTACATCAAAAATGGAGTAAAATGCCGCCAACCGCATATTTTCATCTCAATCCGTACTCTAAATATGATTTTTTAAAGGTTTTTTCAAGAAAACCTTGTTTTTTTCATTTTAAACTAGGATTTCTCCACTTTGCCTCATTTAATTTCATCAACCTCATTTTCGGTATCAGCATTAAATTTCCTATAAAATAGGACTTGGGTTCTTAAAAAGTATTGCCAGGTCAAACATTGACGATTTTGAAAAAATAATATTTCTGAAAATCTTTAAAACTTTACTTCTCTTTTAAAAAGAATTTTCACTGCTTCGTCATATGCTTTCCAACGGTATCAATTTTACTTTTATTTTGTTATTTAGGGGAGAAAATAATGTTTTAATGTTAAAAAATGTGAGTCTTTCAATGAAATTGTTGGTTTTTTCGAAAGATGACCCTCCATGAACCAACGAGTATGGGGTCGGTTTCTTTGTATTTCTTCTCGCTGGATCGAAAGTAAACTCTTGCAGATCTCTCAAATACGTTATAATCGAGTTTTACACTTTAATTAACTAGTTTTACCGCATAACACAAATACATTTAATCGTAACAAACAAACTTAACATTTGCGATTTTAAGTGTAAAACTCGGTTATAACGGAGTTGGAGAGATCTACAAATGTTACCATTCGATACAGCGTGAAAAAATGCATAGAACCCGACCCCATACTCGTAGGTTCATGGAGAGTCATCTTTCGAGAAAACCAACAATTTCATTGAAAAACCCACATTTTTTAACATTAAAACATAATTTTCTCCACGAAATAACAAAATAAAAATAAACTTTATTATACCGTTGGAAAGATTATTAAACAAAGCAGTTTTCATGAGATTTGTCAGTTTCCAGGATTCGTTTTGGAAGAGTAGTAAAGTTTTAAAGATTTTCAGAAATATTCTTTTTTCAAAATCGTCAATGTTTGAGCTGATGTGAGGGCCTTTGGATGGTACTTTTTAAGAATCCAAGTACACTATTCTTATAGTAAATTTAATGCTGATTTCGAAAATGTGATCAAAAATTAAAATTGAATGAAGTAAAGTGGAGAAATCTGAGTTTAGAAGGAAAAAAACACGGTTTTCCTGAAAAAATCTTTAAAAAATCATACCTCGAGAACGGATTGAGATAAAAATATGCAGTTGGCGGCATTTTACTCCATTTTTGATGTAATTTCACCCAAATTTTTTTTTTTGCATCTGCGAGGGAATCACCCCGTATATATATATATATATATATATATATATATATATATATATATATATATATATATGTATATAAGTTTTAAATAAAATTTAATAAATATAAGATCAAAGAGAAAATTCTGATATTTCGCTGTTTAAGCTTGATCACAGAAAAAATACGAATTGGCATTGTTCGCATGACGATGCTTGTTGAGAATCTTGTTGCATTGTTGCTTTTTGCCCGCATTCATGGCGATGTTAACATGATTTTTATTTTGATGCTTTCATTCAGTGGTTGATGATGAGGCCCAAACGAGCCTATTTCTGTGATTAAACTTATGTAATCAGCGAAATATCAACATTTTCTCTTTGTTGTTTATATTTGTAAAATTTTCTTTCGTCCATTAATTTACATATATAGTTCAATAGAACCCGATAGAGCTCCGAGGCCGTGGAGACCATTTTAATACAAACACATTATAAAAAAAAAAAAAAAAAAAAAAAAAAAAAAAAAAAAAAAAAAAAAAAAAAAAAAATAGTTATCACTTTGAAAAATCTATTGTTATGGTTGAAACCCGAGAAAACCAGGTCGTATGAAACTGATTGGATGTTTACTCCTACCAAATTATTTCTTGTTAACTCGTTTAGGTCAGGGGAAAATTTCAAATTTGAGGATGAATATGAGGCAACGCGCTTGAGCGCCACTTCTTGCAGAGTGCTTCTCTTAAGCTGAACTAAGAGGTATCTGAGGTTTTACTGATGTTTTTCTGTTAGTAAGTAGAAGCCGACATGATGTATAATGGAGCTGAGAGCTTCTTTTTAGGCCAACCGAGAAGTACTTAGTAAAGTATAGCATTTCCTAATTGAATTCGACATTTTCCAAATAGAAATGGACATATCCCAAAAAGGTTTCCACATTTTACAAATACAATTGGACGTTTTCCAAATTGGTTTCGACATTTTCCAAAATGGTTTCGACACTTGAAACACAATTAAGGATACTTAATTGATGATACTGATATTCTTGGTATTCTGTTGGTGATACTTTATAAATAACGCTTTATTACTAATATAGGTATGTAGGTCGTGAAAATTTACAAAACAGGTTTCTTGAACCGGATCTTATGTTGGTAGAGAACTATTTTTTCTGAACTCGAACTTATTATCAGTGAAGAGGTCATCCAGCTGCTGCCGCAAGTAGGAGGAGCTCATGTTTATGACATATTACTACAGTCGGATGAAGTAATTGTTTGAACTCACCTCCCACCCTTGAAATCATCTCCTCTAACTGATGTTCATCACGTTCACTCAAGAGGCTCCGAACTATTGCCTTAATTTTTGAAAATGAATCTTTCACGGGGTTAAGCATGGGACAGTACGGAGGGAGAAACAACAAAGTAAATTTGAGACGAACGTGCCAAATTTTGAATGTCTTTCGAACGATGAATTCTCGCATTGTACATTACAAAAACGTAGTTGGTGATGGAATATGGCAATTTTTCACGTAGCTCTGACAAGAATTCTTTGAAAAGCTCGGCGTTAGTTGTACCAGACGATATTATTTCATGGTGCACAACATTTTGAACATTGCGAGGATTAAAGAAACATTACGGCCTCTAACGGTAGGTATAGTCAACGCGATCAAGCCTGGCTGCAATTTCGTCCAGCCTGTAAATTAAATCCAGATTCATCTATGAATATCAAGTTTTCCCGGTTGTCAGGGATTATCTCATTAAACTGGATCGCAAATTCCTGTCGATGTCGAATGGATCTTTCTGCATTCGTCCTATTCGCAACATTTGGAGACCATTATCTATAGAAGACTTGCTCAAAACGATGCTCTGGGAGGTCAGTTTTTCTTGAATTTTCTTGAATTTTCACGACCTACCTACCAATATCAGTAATAAAGCGTTATTTATAAAGTATCAAAGAGTTCCTTAATTGTATTTTGAAAGTGTCGAAACCATTTTGCAAAATGTCGAAACCTATTTGGAAAACATCCAATTCTATCTGGAAAATGTCGAAACCTTTTTGGGAAATGTCGAAAATTATTTGAAAAACGTCCAATCCTATTTGGAACATCTCGAACCCTTTTTGGAAAATGTCGAATTCAATTTGGAAAAGCTATATATTTCTCCTGTGTGGAGACAACAAAGCTGTGGCCAATTAAATAGGTTTTACAGCATCAACTGACTCAAAGGTGAGTTGCCATTAAACCACTTATCAAGGTGGAAAATTTCATAATTAGCGTAATAACTCCTGTGAATTGGAAGAGAGGGGGGGGGGGGGGGGTTGATAGCGTTGACTGATGAAGGTTTCCTTCCTGTCCCGCGCTTCATTATCTCTGAGGTGCCCACTTTAAACAATATGACGTTTCTAATTGCCCGTGGAGCGATTCATTTCACAACTGTAGCGTTGTGACGTGTTAATGGCGGCTGTGGGTCCTATTGAGAAGGGGAGGAGCCGGTAATGGGTTCCCCGCGCGTATTTCACCTGAGGAGCTCCATTGAGGCGCGTCCTACAATCGGAGAATGCCGCTGGAAACCTAGCAAACAATAGCATCCTACACACCCACTCGGCAACCAACCGCTATCAGTGTAACTAATTAGTGGATCACCATCGGGTCAGCGGGTGGGAGTCAAGTTGAAACCTTGCGAGAGGTGGTAACCATCACTGCGCTTTCCCTTTGTGAAGGAGATGTGTGGGGAAAGCTGAATGCCAATATTTACGTTTCGCTACGTACTAACTAATTTAAAAGCAATAGCGAATTATTAAAATGTAACCGTTAACAACATAATGAATTGATAGCACTGCTGAGAAACCTAAACGCATTTCAAAAAACCTATTTTTTCCATGGTTCATTCAGATAGGATCGCTGAAAGAGAGAGAGACAGAGAGAGGGAGAGAGAGACTGTTTGGCTGTTTGACTGATTTATTTATTAATCTGATACAATTTGGAGAGAGAGAAAATTCAAACAAATTGTCTATCTTCTAAATATTTCTATAATTAGTTGTTATGAAGTGTGGTAAGCAACGGTTATAATGATTAATTTTAATGATATGAGTACAGAGTAATAGGTTAATTGTTGACATCTATATATTATCTTTTTGTGACATATTAAAAATTAGAAAACAAAACTATTCTTTAACTACAATTGATACTTTTTTAGCAATTCAGATTTGAAATCTTTCTTAAATGATGAGACAGATTTATTGATATCAAACATTTAAGGATTACAGTTAGAAATACGGATAGCTTGGACTTGAAACGATTGGCCTAAGAATTGTGTCCTATGTATCGGGATTTGCATCATATTGGAAGCATTTCTTGTAACATAGTTGTGAATTTGTGACATAAATTCAAAATGTTCAATTAAATATATGGGTCTTTTAAATTTAAATATTTTGAAGAGTAATAAACCAATTCGATAGGTTCTCCATTCCTCTATTTTTAACAATTTGGCTTTTCTATAGTATGGCGTTACATGGTCATATATTGGGAAGAGAGAGAGAGAGAGAGAGAAATTTTATTTGCCATCACAGATGTGCATAACAATCGTCAAACAGTAATATATTAAAGGTAATAAATACATCCGGCTAATAGCCTTTGTCACAGTATATTTATTATATTCTAAATATAACACACAGTGCCTGAGTACTTTGACAAACATTCCTCGTATAGGCAATCTAAAAAACTCTCTAAACTGTAACAAAAAATACTAAAAATTAATGTAAAAACAAGCTATTTAATGAGGCTCGCAGAAGCAAAATTATCGTCAAAACTATAAGGAGCCAAGCCTAATAGAAATTGCTTCAAGCGTCGCCTGAGATTATGTGGGGGTATTTCACTACATCTCTCATGAGGATTTTTGAGTTGTCTTCTGATAAAAACTAAAAAAGGGTCTTTGAGGAAAGTTTTGGAAAATTTTTTTTTCGTTCCATTCAGAAGGGTTTAACGAACGTTTTAAAACCCAAATCGGAAGAACGATTTTAGGTTTTTGGGAAATACTTTTTGAAGTTGACATCTGCTTATTGAACATTTAAAAATTAAAAAGTTTAATGGTAACGGCTAAAATTTTATCAAATACCTTTGATCATACTTCTCACAGGCCCGGCCGTCATTTGTAAAGCGGAGAACCGTACCCCATGCGAGAGATCTCACTACTGTCTTTCAAGTGTATCTTCCTCTCCCTCAGCATCCATTTGTTTGTAGGTATCATCGTGATGAACTGACCAATTTAGGTTCAACTAGTGATGTTTTTCTCACCTTTAGACCTCTTCAAATAAGCCCACATAGGTTGTTTCGGTTAACTAAAACGTTGATTTTTTTAAATTTTGTCCATTACTCGAATCGGTTTCACGATTCTGTGAAACCGACTGCCAAAACCTTTACAAGATCCAAATTCAAGAAAGCGCTCGTTTGAATATGTCACAAGAGGCGCCTAAACCGAGCTGATTTCCGTTACATAAATGAAGAGCCGGAAACTTACGGGTTAATGAAAAACGATCGGCGTAATAAAATACTCGCAGCCTCGAATGCTCGAGATTTAACGAACTCGGAGAGAGGGGAAGATGTGTGCGCCCGAGGTAAAAAGGGACCCTTTCACAAGTTGAGTCACGTCAGGAATTCTAAAGATATGGTGTTATTACAAGAGGAACCTTTTACAGCGGTATTTCACTTTCACTTACCCCCACCCTTAGCCCAGCCCGTCTTTCTTTCCTGCCGCCCCATCCCCTCAGCTGAGCTCAAGCGCTCGCATCATCCTCGGCTACGTTCTCTCCCGCCTTCCACCAACTTGAAGGGAGAGGATTATAAAAATAAAAACTCCCAGAGGGCTGCGTGACGCCATGAGCAAATATTTTCATGCTCACGATATTTGACAATTTCAGCGAATGAGGAACTTTAGTTTGTTGGAATTTATCATTTTCAATCTAAGAACCGGATTCTGCACTCTTGAAAACGTCAGCAATTTTTCGGCTCAATACGAAGAAAACTACTAAATAAAAGAAACGATTGTAAGTGATGTTGGACATAGGGTGGGAAAAAAATGGATATATCCTATACAGGGTATCCCCAAAAACGTCCCCCCCCCCTCCCCAGCTAAAACCGTTAACAATGGGTCACAACTATATATATATATATATATATATATATATATATATATATATATATATATATATATATATATATATATATATATATATATATATATATATATATATATATTTTTTTTAACCAATGCATTTTCGTAAGGTCCTCAAAAATCGCTATGTGCGCAATTGACATCAACTTCATTATTTTGAATCGGAACCTCCATTTTTGGCAGATTTGAATTCTACGTCAAATTCCATGAATAGAATGACAATGAATATGAATGAATGAATGAATATGAACAATTTATCATTTCCAAAGTGTTTACATTTTTAAATTAGGCACATGACGTACAAGTGCTGGACGTCATGACATCACATTCCTATGGGAATAGCAGCAATGAGGTGCGAAAACATAGATTTTTTGTATTCAGATCTGTTGATGGAATGGGGGTGGGCCAGACAGGCCGGAACTGTCCGTAGTGTATACAAAGTTGTGGTATAAACGGCGAGAAGTGGGTTGTAGGCGGCTTGCTGGTATCGGAATCACTGCTTGGGTCGTGAGTCTCATTGTATAGGTGCTCTGTTCAGAAGATCTAAGCGAGGTTGAGTATAATGTATCAGAATGTTTCAGATAATATAGTAGAGCGTGTTTTATGTAGAGATGCTTCAATGTAAATACTTTTGCCTCGTCAAACAGCTCAGCACTGGTAAACTTCTGGGGTTTTTTTAGAAGAACTTTCAAAATTGCTTTTTGCAATACAATTATAGGTACCACACGCTACCGTATGCGTTACCCCACCAGAGAATGCCAAAGCTGAAAACTGGCTATACTAGAGCTTTATACTGTAAAATAAGCGTATTTTCGAGAAATAGTTATGGATAGATAAAATTTGTGGACAAACTTCCTAGTTTTCTTCACCGGTGCGTTTACCTGGGCCTTCCAGTCAAGGTTCTCATCTAATACCATCCCAAGGTATTGTGCACTTTTTATCCTCTCTATTTCCATACACTCACATGCCATGTATGCTGAATTACAAAAGTGTAATTTTAGGTTGTATGGATGAGAGTTCTTTTTCCTGGCGCGGGAAAACAGTAAGTATTTAGACTTTTTTATAGAGACTTTTTCAGAGAGATGTACCATCACTCGATTTTTTTAAGTGCGCGCAAACGGGCACGATTCCGCTCTAAAAGTACAATAAATGAGAAATACTGAGTTTTTGAAGATACTCAATTGCCACATGCAATACATGATTTTACAGTATTTTTCAGTGCTGAACCTCGTTATGATGTTCATTTATTGATATTTGCAACACCAACTTGGGAAAACACCGAAAAATTGACCAGAATCGTACCTTTCTTCCACATTTCCACAAACCACGAAACGTACTAAAATGTAAGTTTATCGGTGTTTTCCGAAGTTGGTGGTGCAAATATCAATGAATGAACATCATTACGAGATTTAGCACGAAAAAATACTCCAAAATCATGTACCTATTGCATGTGGCAATTGCTTATCTTCAAAAACTCAGTATTTCACATTTTATTGCACTTATGGAGCGGAATTGTGCACTTTTGGAGCGGAATGGCGGCCGTTTGCGAGCACTTAAATCAAATTATGGGTCATTTTTTCATGAAGTTTCACATATAATTCAAATCTTCAATTAAAAAAAGTGGAGTTTCCCTTCTATAATTACGAAATTTATGTCAATTGCGTGAGGAATGCACAATTTTGTCATTTTTGAGATCCTTAAAAAAAATTGGATTGACAAATATATATATATATATATATATATATATATATATATATATATATATATATATATATATATATATATATATATATACCCATTGTTAACGATTTTAGCTGGTGGGGGGGGAGGGGGTTTGGGGACACCGGGTATATTGTGAACTATATGCATTCTACTGGTCGTCACCCAATATTTTTCAATTTGCATAATTAACACGACTGGCAAGGCGGCAACCGAATATTCAATATGACTATGCAGTTCAAGGACGTATCACGAAAATTATTTCATTTTTAGAATTGGGCAACTATTCCTTGTTCATCATCACGGGTGAAAGTGATTGGGGCAATTATGAGTTCCGAGTGGGATGAAATTACAAAAATGTTGGCACGATTATTTGTTCTACAAAGACGGAAATCGTTAAAATTTGAGGTTTAATTTCGTATATTGCTTAAAATCGTGTGAAATAGGACAAATAAATACCACGACTTCACACGGAGTTTGAACTGTGAAATCCCATTGTCCGATCTTGCCTAGACTAGCCTGTTCCGGAGCTACTTAAAAGTAAAGCAGTTGCTTCATTGAAATTGTTCCCAACTAAAAAACAAATTTGGGAACAAAAAAATGTCTATAGCAATTTTGAAAACGTCAAAAGTTCATTTGCTGCCTCTATTCAGTACCCCAGACTTCATCGCGCTCTAAACAATTATGTTCAGCATGAAATTTCCTATAAGAATTGCTGATGAAATATTTGTCTCATAAATACCTTAGTGCATGATTTTACTATAGACTATCGCTAAGTTCTGGCCTACTATCGCAGCTGGAGTCCTGGGGTTAGTCTCATTTGACGCAAAATTTCATTTTCTAACACTTTTCTGTTGGACAAAAAAGTTTTGAGCGGTGTAAAGGGATGTATATTGCTAAATATGTCGAAAAACTTCTCTTTTTTTCAGAAAATATATTTAGTGTATATATTCTTGGTTATAGGACTGTGTATCCGAATTCAGCGCAAAATTTCCTATACGAATCGATGGTAACATTGCCATGTCCAGAAAAAAAAACTGATTTCACCCCACTGTGTAACGCTAACCCCCCCCCCCCCCTTCCACCCCAGGCGTATGCGGCGTTGAGGTCGTTCCTGCGTTCCCATATGGCGTCAGGTTTCTTTACGTCGCTGTTCCTACCACCTGCAACTAAGAGATACCCCCGATGTGGCACCTTTGTGGTGAGCTTTAGGCAATACCTTTCGGTTCTGCGATAAAATAAGTGAAACTCTTCATTAGGGACTGGCGGATTTTAAATCTTTCCACGAAGATACGTGAGTGAGCAAAGGGGGAGAAAACTTCTTTTGCCAAAATATAGCGTCACAAAAGAAATTATAAGTTTGGAGAACAGCACTTTTGAGCACTTCACTAAAACTGGATATAATGTAGGTTTTAAAATGTATTCTAGTTTATTGCATTACTTGTTGGACTCAGGAACTTTCATTTGTTGGAATTCACACTTTTGATTCGGATTCAAAACTTGGAATCCCCCCCCCCCTCCCCGCATTAACGATTTTCAGCTCAAAAGACCATTTTCACGCGTGCCGTAGTAGTGCAAGGGAGCTAACCCCCCTCCCTACCAAGTCGTTGTGCAAATGAATCTCAAAAGCAGTTTTAGAGGACTAATATCCATCCTTTTTGGATTCTATTAAGAAAATAAAAAATAACCATGAAAAATCCCCATTGGGAGAAATTTGCATGTACTAAAGATTACGATTGTAAGATAAAGATCAAGATAATCTATCTTGAGATACTCCTAATGCTTCAATGGGTAACCTGACCCAAACAAAATTCGAAACAACCGGACACTGCGCAATGAGGGTAAACATTATAGCCCTCAAACTTCAAAACAATTTAACGTTACATAAAGTAGACGATAATTTACGAAAATTTGCAGGGTATGATCATGCTGCATTACTGGAAGTTTTTCGTTTCGTTTTCCTTGACTTATTTGAATTCATGATACATTAAAACAGCTTATTCGCGGTTTTTTCTTCTCCCTCCTCCACTTGAGTTTTGAAATCTTCTAAACCAAATCGAAAACATGAGGATGCCTCGTACGAGTGACAGAAGTTGTCCACACAACCCATTACCTCTTTTAGCGAATTTGCGTAGAAAATGAAGCTATTGCAATGGCTAGAAAAAGTTTTAAATAAAAATGTTTGGAAAATTTCTGCATTGAAATCCGTTTTGAGGCATTCTGAAACGATTCCTGAAGTTTGCGCTTTTCCATATGTATATATATATATATATATATATATATATATATATATATATATATATATATATATATATATATATATATATATATAGGGTGATTCCCTCGCAGATGCAAAAAAAAATTTGGGTGAAACTACATCAAAAATGGAGTAAAATGCCGCCAACTGCATATTTTTATCTCAATCCGTACTCTAAATATGATTTTTTAATTTTTTTTCAGGAAAACCGTGTGTTTTTCCATTTAAACTCAAATTTCTCCACTTTGCTTCATTTAATATTAATTTTCAACCTCATGTTCGGAATCGGCGTTCAATTTCCTACAAGAATAGTGTACTTGGGTTCTTAAAAAGTACCATCTGAAGACCTTCAAATCAGCGCAAACATTGACGATTTTGAAAAAATAATATTTCTGAAAATCTTTAAAACTTCTACTCTTCCAAAACAAATCCTGGAAACTGGCAAATCTCATGAAAACTGCTTCATCTAATATGCTTTCCAACGGTATTATCAATTTTACTTTTATTTTGTTATTTAGGCGAGAACATTATGTTTTAATGTTAAAAAATGTGGGTTTTTCAATGAAATTGTTGGTTTTCTCGAAAGTTGACCTTCCATGAACCAACGAGTATGGGGTCGGTTTCTATGTATTTTTTCTCGCTGGATCGAATGGAAACTCTTGCAGATCTCTCAACTACGTTATAATCGAGTTTTACACTTTAATTAACTAGTTTTACCCCATAACACACATACATTTAATCGTAACAAACAAACTAAACATTTGCGATTTTAAGTGTAAAACTCGGTTATAACGGAGTTGGAGAGATCTACAAATGTTACCATTCGATACAGCGTGAAAAAATACATAGAAACCGACCCCATACTCGTAGGTTCATGGAGGGTCATATTTCGAGAAAACCAACAATTTCATTGAAAAACCCACATTTTTTAACATAAAAACATAATTTTCTCCACTAAATAACAACATAAAAGTAAACTTCATTATACCGTTGGAAAGGGTATTAGACGAAGCAGTTTTCATGAGATTTGCCGGTTTCCAGGATTTGTTTTGGAAGAGTAGTAAAGTTTTAAAGATTTTCAGAAATATTATTTTTTCAAAATCGTCAATGTTTGAGCTGATGTGAGGGCCTTTGGATGGTACTTTTTAAGAACCCAAGTACTCTATTCTTATAGTAAATTTAATGCTGATTCCGAAAATGTGGTCAAAAGTTAAAATTGAATGAGGCAAAGTGGATAATTTCGAGTTTAAATGGAAAAAACACGGTTTTCCTGAAAAAACCTTAGAAAAATCATATCTCCAGTACGGCTTGAGATAAAAATATGCAGTTGGCGGCATTTCTCTCCATTTTTGATTTAGTTTCACCTAAATTTTTTTTGCATCTGCGAGGGAATCACCCCGTATATATATATATATATATATATATATATATATATATATATATATATATATATTATATATATATATATATATATATATTATATATATATATATATATATATATATATATATATATTATATATATATATATATATATATATATATATATATATATCTATAAAAGAGGATGTATGTATGTATGTATGTATGTATGTTGCCTATAGACTCCGAAACCGCTCGACAGATTGTAATGAAACTTTCAGGTATTATTAGGCATGATTCAAGGATTGTTCCTGTAAAGTTTGGTGCAAATCCGTTCAAAGGGCTCTGACCCAGAGGGCATAAAAGGGTGCAGTGTCAGGTTTTAGAAATTTATTTAACTACCAAGCCAAGACCGAAGGCAGAGTGAAGCCGAGGGTGAGGCCAAAGGATGAGGAGGAGGATGAGGGAGGAGGATGAGGAGGAGGATGAGGGAGGAGGAGGATGAGGGAGGGGAGGAGGGAGGAGGATGAGGGGGAGGGAGGAGGAGGGAGGAGGAGGAGGGGGAGGGAGGAGAAGGGAGGAGGAGGATACTATTGAACGTCTGCATAAAATGACAACGAATCCAGGGTCATTGTAGACACCAAAGGCAGAAACCAAAGGCTAAGCTTCCGTCCATCAAATCACCTCTTAATAACAGTTTAAAATTACGATCAATAAACAAATTTAATTTGGGCGCAGCAACGCTCGCGGGGGGAACGCTAGTATATATATATATATGGATATCTTTAGGATCAAGGAAATCCCGTTCTTGTGCCGAAAAATCAAGCTTCCCAAATGAAAGGATAAGTTCGTTGGTCAGCACTTTTTGAGTACATCAAATTGGTCAAATTTAAAAATGTACTAAAAAATCACTAAAAATGCCTAAAAACTGCCAAAAATCGTTAAATTTAATTTTTAGTAGAGTTGCTGTCGAAACAAAATTATCAACGATTAACTAGGACATTGACATTTTTTTGCACATAATTATGCTGAAACACGAATTTGAATTTCATTAATATTTGCTGAAAAATCTATAAAAACTAAAAAAAAAAACCCTAAAAATAAAAAACTTGAATCACCGAATTTTATTTAGTACGAGTTTTTTTCTCCATTAAATAGGATTTTAACAGTTTCTTTCTACTGAAATGGCTCAAATTTCAATACAATCTAACATACTATACGGAAGATAATCTAGGAAATTTCGCACATACGATCAAGCTGCATGACTGGAACTTTTTTCTATCGGATTCTATATAATTCTGGAAAGCAGCAACAAATAGAAGTGATCCAAGCGAGAACGTACTCATCGCGAACTGACGATTAGTCACTCGTGTAAAGAGGTCGCCACTGTGTAGGTTTTCATCGGCTGCCTTGGGCGTTACGGCTTCTACATAAATTCTCATAGATGCTAAACCGTTGATTGTGATAAACGGAACGCCGCTAAACTATAATTAGTCCTAAGATAGCAACTGGAAAGGGTGAGAGAGGGTAGGGATAATTGTGGGCCATCCATTAAAGCCTCTGTGAGGCGCGAACCCACCCCCTATCAACATCTCCCGTTCATTCGCTACCGTACCTTCGTCTCTACATTCTATCCAAAAACATCAATCCACTCATTGTGTCAGGCATTGACCTGGTTAAAATGTTGAAAATAAAATTATTCATAAAATCAGTGCGAGTTTCGCAGCATATTCTGAGAACACTTCAAGTTTACATGGACAATGACTTCTGTGTTTGCACCATAAACAATGGGAAGGGTCATCATGGGGGATCCTGTCATGCAGCATAACCGTATAAGCGGATTATTGTTTTAGCGGATTTTAGTAGAAAATGAAGACTTCATGAATCCCTGTAATTCAAAGAATGAAAACTTCAAAAAAAAAAAGTGGCTCCATCTTGCCGCTCTGAACGTCGCTAGTAAGGCCTTTGACACTGTAAGCCATTTCTCCCTGACCGATTGCCTTCGTTGTATCGGGGCCACTGCTCGTTTAATTGAGTATGTTGCCTGTCTGTACCACGAAGGTGTGACGTTCCTCGAGGCAGGAGGTGAGATGTCAGGGGATGTTGTCATTGGGCGCGGGGTAAGCCAGGGGGATCCTCTAGGGGGACTCCTCTATCGCCTGGTCCACTTTACAGCCTGGTCGTGTAAGCTGCCACATGAAATAGGGTTCGATCTCGCCCCTGGGGTGCAAGAAGGTGCATTGGCCGATGATGTCATCCTACTCCCTGAAACCCGTGAGGGCTTGCAGATCGCCCTCAATGCCTTTGCCGAGCAGCTAGCCAGGTGCGGTCTAGTGGTCAACCGTTCTAAGTATGGGTCGGTCTCCTTGGTCCCGTCAGGCGGCCAACATAAGTTGAAGGTGGTGGATCAGGAGTGCTTTGTCTTAGGACAGATACTGATCCCTGCCTGATCCATGTTGGAGGTCTAGCGGTACATTAGTTTTGACTTCATGGGACCACTATAGCCACAAGCCGTGTGGACCTGGGTGGAGCATTAGCTCGTGTTACCAAGGCTCCATTGAAGCCACAGCAGAAGCTGCGCCTCCTTCGCACGTACTTACTGCCAAAGTTAACCTATGGATTAGTCTTTGGCAGGTTTACTGCGGGGAGGCTGCTTGAGTTAGATCGTGAAGTTCGCTCTTCTGTGCGCTCTTGGCTAGGCTTCCCTCCTGGTGTCCCAAGTGCAAGCTTACATCCACGCACTGGTCAAGGCCGGTGGGCTCGGTATTGTCACTCTTTCGGCCAGCATCCCATCATTACGCCGCCAGTTCCTGGTTGCCCTAAAGGCTCTGGCACACAGGATGCGGGCTGCGATCACGTTCTGCGAACTCCGCCCGCAGCCAATCAGTGTTTCTCAATATTGCATCATCGCTGTCACACACACTCCGGTCTGCGATAACGATCTCAACCAGGACGTAACGGGCAGCGATCAGTTGAGTTTCGAGTCTGTTGCCCGCATATTGTGTTGCGTTCTTTGTTGAAATGGACACTGAAAAACTCATTGAAGAGGTAAGAAACTACCCATTTTTGTATGATCGAGGACATGTTGACTACAAAAACATCGATAAGAAGATAGAATTTGTTTGATAGATTTATTGATATTTTTATTAGCTAGCTATGATATTTGCTTGATATTTTATTGATATTTCTTTTTATTTATTTTATTTATTGATAGGATTTGTTTGATAGATTTGTTCATGAGAACAAATAGGGCTAACATTTCCTCTTCATCAGAAGAACACCACATATTTCTATATGTTTCTCTTCTGCCGACAACAAGCGAGTGACCTTTTTACTTGCCCGCACGCCCTACCATGCCGTAATGTGTGTGACATCTCCAGATCGCAGACCGCCTTGGGTTTCGCGACGTCCTGCCCGTAACCGCAGCCCGCATCCTGTGTGCCAGAGCCTTAAGGGGCTCAAGTTGGGAGGTCGCCTGCACTGCTGCAGACCTTGACTTCGTCAAGCAGCAGTTGCTGCGGTGGGAACCGAGCAACACCAACTGCTCCCAAACCGAGCTCATCTGCTGAATTTCCTGCTGCTCTGCATGAATCAGTAGATGGTAAAGAACCCTGACAGTGCTCTGAATCCCCATTTTCTTCCCAGTGGGTGGAATGGGCTTCAGAGGGCAGTGGGGCCCACGACTATCACCATTTTCACGCCGTCCGGGTGGCTACTCCAGCCACCTCGGTGACGTGTTCGAGGAGTAGTCGCGGGACAGTAGACACCCTTTGCCATGCCCGTTGGGACAAAAATTCAAAATTCAAGATTTATGTTCAAAATTATGCTGAAAAATGTACCTAAAATACTTTAAAATTCGCTATAATATCGATAAAAACTGTAAAATTGCTAAATATTCAAAACCTCTATTTGAATAGAACATTATTATTTAGAATACGTTCTTTGTCAAAAAATTAATAGTCAACAATTTCCTTGAACTCAAAAACCTCAAATTTCAACTCAGTTTAACATTCTAGAATACGATAAATCATGAAAATTCGCTCATACAATCATGCTACATGACTGGAACTTTTACAATTTTTATGTAATACGTTTCGTAATGAGTATCAACATTTTAGCAATTTGAGTACAAAGAAATTGTTAAAACCCAATTCTATGGTTAAAAAACTCACATAAAATAAAATTCGACAGTTAAAAAAAATTAGATTTGTCGATTTTTGGCAGATTTTAAAGATTTTTCAGCAAATATTAATGAAATGTAAGTACGTTTTTCAGCATATATTGTGCACAATTTTTTTAATGTCCTAGCTTGTTGTTGACAATTTTATTTTGACTAAAATTCTGCTCAAAATGATATGACAAAAAATTCTGTATTTAAAAGAAGTAGGTAATTAAAACGTAAAACAGTTAGAAAAAATAAAAACATACAATTTCTCTCATGATATAATCCCATCTACTACAATAGGGTACTACTTTGGGGGGGGGTACTTATCATCTTTAGGGGGTAATATCCATCACAAAGGCAAGGTGATAAGGGGCGGATATAGTTGCAAAGGCAGGGCATGCCGACCAGCCGTGATTTAGACTTTTGTGTACGTTTCTTCCAGAATTATTCTATGACCGCGAAGTTTCAACAAATCCTCACCGACATCAGCAACTTCTGAAAACACGGTAATTCTTTTTTCCTTTCTTTTTTTTTATAATATAAAAAAGCTTGATTTTTTGGCCAAAGAACTGAGGTTATAGTGAGTTGGACATTTAGTTGAAAAATTAACTAGGTATAACTTGAAATTTGATTTTTTATCTAAATAAAAATCTTGATTTTTTTTCAATCCAGTAGTAAATACTATTTATGGTCAAAATTCGCTGGACCCCCACCGTTATCTGACCAGAAGATTGTAGTTTTTTTTAGGCGATTTAAGGTTTGCTGTATAAGTAGTTATGAATACAGGCACCGATTTCGTTACAGAGTTAACGTAAAAAACATCGATCAGGGGATCATGGAGGAAGCATAGTGACGCAAGTAACGTTGTGCAGCAGAATCTGAAATGAAATTTGTCAAAAAATATATTTGTATTTATGTATACATAGATGAAAAAGCGCGAACTTCAGATAACGTTTCAGAATGCCTCAAAACGAATTTACTTGAAGAAATTATTCAAAAATTCTGATTCAAAATTTTTTGAGCCATTGCCTATTTCAATAGCTTCATTTACTACAAATATTTGCTATAACCTCCAGACTCGCCCGAAGTGGCTACCAGAATATCTAGAGGCATTATTGAGATCTATCCACAGTATGACGAATGGTGCTGTTCGACTCGTTCGATTCGTCACGTTTCATTCGTCATTTGTTTCACTCGAATTAAAAGTTGTAGACGATTAAGTTGATGATTGAAACTCTCCAACGTCATACAATCAGAAGGAAATAATTTAAGTCGCTACCTAGTTTACACCCATCAAAAACCTCACTATAATTTTGAGCTTTTGATGCTTCGGTACTTGGATCCATTTTTCGAGGAAAATCAAAGTAACTTCTGAAGAGTCGATTCTTGAACAGATTTATTGAAGCTCAATCTGCGATTAAGATCACAACGATCTGGAGTGGTATTTAAGGAATCTACGTCAGCTTGAGTCGCTTTCACAGAATCGGTATGTGGGTGAATATGTCTAGTTATTAACAACCTTGTTCTCGTAAGAAAAATACCACCATGATGAATCGTTCTAATCACATATTCTTTGTCAAAAATGTAATTCCCATTAGACTAATTGGAACGTGTGATTTTATTTCCGAATTTGTATTTCTTAATAACGTAGGTATTGATTTCATAATGTTTCATGGTTTCAGGCCTGATGTTCATTCTTTGCATTAAGACAATTCTTGAATGAAACAATTTTTGGGAATGATCTTCATCAGAATGAAATCTGGGACACTTTTTCAGTAACGAATTTTCGATTTCTGTTCCCCACCCACGGTGGGATCAATATTTTGAGATATTGGCATAATAACTGATATATAAATATGAAAACCTCCGCTGCAAAAACTTTGATTCTTCGCCTTGACTGGTTGCAGTTAAACACTACTGTGCATTTGGCGGAACGTTCAACTCAATGACAGGCTAATACTGTACTTTTGCTTTATTTTAATTGGAATTTTTATAGGGGGTTTTATGCAAACAATAAAGTTACCATAATTCAAGAATTGATCAAAGAATGCGGGAAATATTTTGGATCGACCAACAAAGGGGATTTTTGTAGGGGAACTGTGGTGGATACTGATCAATAGATATTTTTCTAAGGAAAAATTGCATATTGACTAGCCCCAGAAGGTAGTGGGGAACGACTTAATTTCAGTTTGCAGTATCCACATTTCCATTTCGTTGACTTCCGTTGATTTCACTCGTTTCCGTTGGCTGTACAATATCTACGCCATTTTGCCTTTACACGAACGATCCTAATAAGAGTTTCTTTATTTCTAAGAGACAACCGGATTCGTAAAACGATACGAATTACATTCTCCAATTGAAGGTGTTAGGTACCTATTGAAATTAGAAGCGTACAATTACTAATTTTGATTGCATCCATACAACGAACTTCTACATATGATTATTGGACCTCTATGAGTCAGGAGGGGCTCTGCCCACCCTACCCCTCCTCACACTGTGCCACTGGCGAGAACTCCACCATTTATAACTACTATCCGTGACTCTGAAACATCCGATTGAATGACTAATGCCTACTTTCGGATGGAGACCAGTTCGTCCGACACCCTTGAAAATTGCGTTCGGCTCCCGGAGGAAGAGTGTTTAGATTACTTATGAAACCCCCAGCTACTTGCTGCTCCCGACCCTCGAACCCTACTTGGGACGCCTTCTAAGAACATGATTAGGGATTCTAAGCCTAAAGGTCCTACACCCTCCCTATACTACTTGATCCTCTTTCGATTTCACACCTTCTAATCCCGCTCAGAGGTGGAGCACCATCAGTTTTCCCACACGAGCAACTTCTCATTACGACCTTTTGAGTTTTAGATGAATCCCCCGCCGAACTCACATTTTCACACATCTCAACTCACATCACCCGATTGAACCTTGCGTTCCCAACACTATCGAAGTTCTTGGTGAGAATTCAAATATAGAAGTTCAAAGAATAACTTCTGCCAATCTTCCTCACATATTGTAACATGGACGTATAGAATTAACTGATGAATAGTGTACGAGCCGAAGTGATTGATAAGTCAACGTTATAAGACATTAATGTTAACTATTAACATTCCAAAGACAATAGAATTTATCTTTCATCTTCATCATCAATCTTTCATAAGAATCGGTCCATTAGTCTCGGAGTTTGGTCTATGTCGATCAACTTTAGTTTTGCAAATGCACTATAGTTATTACTCCACCAAGTGCGGTATAATTCATAGTAAATTTTTCTGGAATAAATACCCATCTACTCCTTGAGGTTAATCGGACCAACATATGATGAGAAATCGGCGTTATGAGAGAAAGAGAGAGATAGAGAGAGAGAGAGAGAAAGAGAGAGAGAGAGAGAGAGAGATAGATAGAAAGAGAGAGAGAGAGAGATAGAGAGAGAGAGAGAGAGAGCGATTTTATTGACGAAATAATAGCAAATAGATTAGATTGTTACTCATAAAAATACTTTTTCCTCAACATAATTTAACACATTACGAACGTGTGCACAGGCTACTGTTGATTTGATGGTATTGAAAATTATAGGGGACCGTTTAACGGCTAACCCATACAATATCTGAACATTTCATCGGAATTGAACTTGAATTTGGTATAGTTTTGGGCGTGTCAAGGATTTACTAGAGACAGACACGGAACGAAAATTGATCAGCAAGCTTTGAAACGCAAAAAGCAAGTAGAAATTTTGATTTTGGAGGACACAAATTTTTTCGACTTGTATCACAAACACAAAGCTTCCCTACCTCCGATAGTGAGGAAGCAAAACTATAACTATGACAGACAAGTCCACAACACTTGATATTCAATCTTCGTTTCAGAAATGCCATCTTTAGAACATTAAATCAGGTTCGCGTCCCAGGCTTTCGTTCTTTTCTTGTGGAAATTACTAATTCAAAATGACCATAATGTCGGAACCACTCGACTTCTTCAGAACGTGAGTTTTTGCTGTCTTGTTTGATGCAGCCGATAAGTGGGAAACAACTTAAGAAAATAATAATAGTGATCTTGATCACATGTTGTGCAAAGATTAGTTAGTATACTCCCTAATTGATTTGTATTCCATATAATTAGTATACGCTCTTTCCAATTTAAATTTAGATGGATGCGTGAACGACTATGGCCATTGCAGCATGGCTAATCACTCTATTGACAGTATTTCAGTTGCTTTGCAATTTTTGGTAACTGATGAATCCAGAATATCCTCGTGAAACGATATTTACATCTACAAGAGACTAACTTGAAGAGTTTCGTGCACAT
>CM061045.1:73285513-73385526 GCA_030762985.1 Adelphocoris suturalis | reverse complement strand
TATACTACTAATTTCCATAACCACATCATTTCCATATTTGAGATTTTATTAAAACGCTTTGCTTTCAAGTAGATTCACTTTAAAGATTTTTTCCTGTTTTTGCTTTATGACATAAAAGTTCCTGTCATGCAGGCATGATCGTATAAGAGAATTTTCGTAAATTGTCGTATCATATTAGGTATATTGATTTGAAAATTTAGGGCTTTAAGTAAAAAGGAAAATTGTAAACTTCCAGTTTTATGGCAAAAAAAACTCGTTCTGAATAATATTTGGCAATTCAAAAAAGATATTGGATTTTTAGCTTTCTTTGCAGTTATTATCAATATTTGTCGGCAATAAAAATGGAATTTAGGTAAATGTTTCAACATAAGTGTCTGCATACGTTATTTTAAAGTTCTAGTTCATTGTTGATAAACATCTTTTGACTAAAACTCAGCGAAAAAATATAAATTTTACTTTTTTTAAAATCAAGTTTAAGCCTTTTTTTAGTTTTTTTTTTTTTTTTTAGTTTCAATTTAATATGCTCGAAAAATGCTGGCATCAAACTCATCCTTTCGTTGGAAAGCTGGATTTTTTTTCTTTTGGAAGGGAATTTTTATCTCAATCCTAAGGAGAGTTTATCGTCTGAAAGTCACAGTCCCCCCCCACCCCCAAAATCCTTATTTGTGGGGATATTTGCAAAAAAAAAAAAAAAAAAAAAAAAATGTTCTTCTATTCTTCATGATTTTTTCCTAGGATCTCAAATATGACGACGTTGCTCATTGGGCAACCGTGCGCAATCAACACCAACTTTATTTTTCAAATGGGAACCCCAATTTTTTATTGCAGACTTGGATTCAACGCAATATGTCATAAATTTACAACCACTCACTCGATTTTTTTTTACCGCGCTTAACCCGTTCCGTGAGCGCGCAAAGTTGCTCAACTACCAAAATTGCGCAAAGCATGGATTCAGGTAAACACCGTGTGGTACATGAATATTCATTTTCTTTCAACGTTGATTCACATGGCGCTATCTGTTTCTTGATTTGACTCGATTTCAGCGGAAAAATGGCCGAAATTTGGTAATTTTGCGTGATAAAATCAAATTTAGCGAATTTTCGTAAAAAATGAAGCTGTTGCAATGGCTCCAAAAATATTAAAAATCAAATTTTTCCAAAAATTTATTCATTGAAATCCGTTTTGAGCCATTCTAAAACGAATCCTAGTATTTAACGCTTTTTCGTATGTATTTATATATTTCAATGATGAGGTCTCTCGTTTGCCCTCCACGCACATAAAATAATGGCCTACCTTTAGAAAAATAGAACTGGGAAACAAAAACGTACAGACATTCCACATCTGACTGTTCTGTTTGTACTGAAATGTACTTAAAACTATACTTTTCGTGGTCCCACAAAAACTGTTTGTCAATATAACAAATATCGATATTCTGGAATATTGATATTTTGTTGTCAATATAATATTGATATCGATATTATACACCGATATTAATGTCTATTCCAATATCGATATTTTTCTTTCGATACCCCATCCCTATCGAGGACGGATATACTCGTAGGCTCACAACGTTGACGAACGACGAGCGGGTTTCCGGACTTCCTTCAGAAACTGTTTTTGAAACGGGGGAGAGAAAATTAGTTAGTTAGGAAGCCGCAATGCAGTGCAAAGGGGAAGCTAGTTAGTCGGGAGATGTGTTATCTTCCAATTAGTGATGTCACAGATGCCCAGATGTCACTAACTCGCACCTTCGGCAGCTTTGACTCTTTGACCTCCGCCGCTCCCATCGGAGTCTTTGAGAGAGCCGGAAGAACAGAAACAACCCCACGTCTGCTCAGCGCATCAGGGGGAGGTCATTATCCGACAATGTGTAAATCGTATGTCCGGTAATTTATCTACCTCAAACGTTGGTGTCAGTTATTATAAAACATAGTGGTGAGTAATGCTTACATTATTTGCTGGTTTGTAAAGGTGAGATACTAGCGTAATCGAGTGGGAGGAACTACGAATAGAAATGGAGCATTGCGCATGCGCGAAAAATGCTAACGGTTAGCGGTTCATTCGTTGTACGAATAGAAAAATCCAATTCGGAGCTCAAGGGAAACCGAATACAGCTCTGAATACGCATGTAACCTTCCATAACAATAACCTATAATACTATAATCAGTTTTTTTTTTTTTTTTTTAGTTCCTATTTCATGGTAGCATGACATGCGCATTCGTAATTTTCAAAAAAGGTGGTTGGTTTGTAGGATTTATCCTAACTTAAATTATACTGATAACTTATAATGGATTCTAAAACTTCTCGATCTACCATCAGTCCGATTTCGTTCGAGGGTATTTGGGTACAAGTCTCAGGATGTCATCCTACTAATTTTGTTGAAATAGGTAAATGATTTTTTTTTTTTTTTTTTAAGAATTTAACCCGCGTCTCAACCGGAAGGGTCATTAGTGGCAATCAAAAAGAGGTGTCAAAAGGACACTGCATCGGACACGATTCTAAGGGGAGCCATGCTGACCGCCCGTCACTAAACGGATTGGCAACACGGACTCCACTGGCAGATCGGAGGTGGAAAAATAGTAATAATAATAACCCGCAAAACGAGGAATCGCTGCACTCTGCCTCAAGGGATAAAGCGAAGACCGCTTTGTAATCCCTACAGCGGATAAAAATACCCCGTAATAAAAACTAAATTACGACTAGATTATCCTTAAAAATACATAAATGTATATTAATGAATAATATATATCTTAGTTAAATAAAGGTATGACTAGAAGTACATAAATAAATAAATACTCGGCCCTTCGGGCCTCGCAAGGGGCTCCGCCCCTTGACCCCGCCAGGGGGGCTTCGCCCCCCTGGACCCCCTAATCTATACTCGGCGCTTCGCGCCTCGCCGGATCTTTTCTCTTTTCTACTGTGTAGAAAACGAGGATAATTTGCTATGCAATTCTTATTGTATTTTGTAAAAAAATTTTCAAGCCTGGCTGGGATTCGAACCCACGACCTTCGTCTCATGATAAAAAAAAAAAAAAAAAAATTTCAAGCCTGGCTGGGATTCGAACCCACGACCTCGCGCTTCGCGGTCCCGGACGTTACAAAAAAAATTGTTGGGGGTCGGCCTAAGAATTGCATAGCAATTAATATCACAGATCAGAATATCACAGTTCCTTGTAAAGCTCTGTGGCTTTCAGGTACACCAACAGGGACTGGACCTTGTCTGGTCCTGAAAGAACATCCACCCACTGAGGGGGTGAAATTGATTGTTATAGACGAAGCTCCGATACTGAAAGATCGATTTTGATGAAATGGGAATGATTGTGCCACATTACAGAGAAAATAGACAAAGACAGAAACGGCTGTTTTTGCCCTTTGTCGTGTATTAGAAGGTATCCTCATCTTCAATAATGAAACGTAATTGGCCGAGGGAAAAAAGTGTAATATATCGTACATATGTAGGCAATGGGTACATGTAGGTAGGTACATGTTTATAATACAGGTATCTTGATCGTTGATCATGTTGAAGTTCCCGAATGAGATTCTCCTAACCTAAGGCAAATTTCGATGTTGCCTTCCTACCCTTCCAAGTTCCCTTCCTTCCTCTACTACATCTATTTCTAGTGAAAAAATTAAACCACAGCTAAATTTGTTGGTAATTTTTACTTCTTCCATTATGAAAGCATTCATTACATGTTAGGTAATCTATGACTCGGGCTTAATTATGAAGATTTGGAGTAGTGCAGTCACGTCAGTGTTACTTTTGAATCGTTTCATTCAATCGAACAACGATTCCCTATTCGTACAGTACGACTCAGTGGTTAACCCTTCACATGTGTTGTGGGTCTATATGACCCACAGCAGTTCTCAATACAGTCAGGATGAGGCGCCACTCTTCCCCACGCGCACCACCATCTCAGTAGCTTCACGCCTTTTCCTCCAAAGCCTGCTGGAGCCGCCGTATGAGTGATAAAAGCCACACAGCCAATGTAAATGAACATTTGACAGAAAATACCGGCGCAATCTGACCCACATTACACAGGCAGCAGATATAAAATAAGGGTCACCGAGACCCACAGTACACAGACGACGAGTTGAGTAATTTTACTCCAAGGTTTTTTGAGTAATATGAAAGGTACCTATAACATAAGTAGGTACCTATTATATCATTGAAATTAATATTTTTGTGTCTCTGTATTACAGATTATGGCAACTGGGTCAAGTTATAAAGTGTACCGCTTTTGTATTAGCTGTATTACAAAATGAATAGGTATCTTTCGTAGATCTGGTCCAAGTCATTTATATGTTTTACTTTCATATTCTGCAGTGATTTTGGTCGTGTGTGATATAAAAAGAGCCACTTCGTGTAATAGGTATGTTATTCGACATTCCATAAATATTTGCGGTGATATTAGCTGTAATTGATCTGGATAGAAACAAGCTGAAGAGCTTGGCAGTGGCCAGAAAATGTGAAAATAAAGGATTAAAGAGGAAAGTTCTCAATAAACTTAAAATCAGACATTCCTATGTGAAAAGATTCATTGAATGTTGAGAATGACGAATATTTATTTATATTATAAGTTTTGGATAAGATTTAACGAATTTTTTTGCAATTTTTGTTGTGTTTTCCTTGGTTTGTCCCTTGTCCCTTGGTTTGGAAGAAGAATGGGAATGAATGGGTCACAGTGACCCTGGTTTACATTGACCCACAATACACACTGGCCAGAAAATAGGGGCGATACACATGAAGGGTTAAATTCTGTTTTTCTTGCGCTAGAAAAACCTCTTTTCTTACAACGACTCAGCTGAACGACTCAGATGGAAAACTGCAACCTATTGTGGATGCATCGCTAATAGGGGTGGACCGTTAGGCTGACCACACCCGGGGCGAGGCTCGAACTATACGACAAATTTGATATTGAAAGCCGAGAAATGGAAGTTACTAATCTATCTAGTTTTACCGTATCTGACTGCTCAAAAGAAAAACGTTCCACTCATACAGCATAATAGTATGAGCAAATTATCGTAGTATATTTATGTTGAAATCGCAATTTGAGGACTTGACCAAATTATTGACCATCTCTTTTATGGAGAAAAAATCATATGGCATTTTCTGTATAATATTCTGCTGTTGGAACAAATTTTTTGGATTTTTACAATTTTTTGCAGTTTTTAGCGATTTTACATACGAACCACATTCAAGTAAAATTTAGCGAATTTTTGCAAAGAATGAAGGTGTTCTAATGGCTCAAAAATTTCTTAACGGAAATTCGTTTGAAAAATTCTGAAATGATTCGTGATTCCTCATTACTTTTTCATAAATAATAATATGTACTGTAATATGTAATAAGTATATACTTATTCATTTATTTTTGTTACATTCCACACGTTAACTCCTTAGGATTGAGAAAAAAAAATCAGTTCTTTGACCAAAAACAAAATCGCACTTTCCTATTTCAATAGAAGGGATGATTTCGTTAGACAATACTTTTTGAGTACAATCAATTTGTCAAGTTTCGAAAAATTGGTTTAAAAAAGCAATATTGGCTAAACATCATCAAATTAACTTCTTTTTTCAAGCACTTCAATTAAGTTTTCCAACTATGAACTAGAACAATAAAACATCTGGTGCGAGGCTTCACACTACTTTTCTTACTTGTGTTCATTTTACATGGATGCTATCATGATGGATCACATCTTAGAAGGGGGTTGTTTTATTCGATTGTTTGATTTTCAAGTACAGTACTCCATTAGTCCAGAAGTTTCTTCAGGTCAGTAAGAGACCGATGAACATCGATTGTATGACATCCTGTATTTATTTTCCGAGCTAGTAGGAAAGTGTTAACTGTCTTCTAACCATCCCTAAAAATTGCAAAAAACTCCTGGTTTTGGCAGAATATTAAACATGAATAGAGTAAATTTAACACTGAAAACTCTTGCTCGCCATGTGTTGAAGTTCGAGTCAATTCGAGAAGCCAGCTCAATTACTGTTTTGTAGTACAAAACTCGTTACGATTCATTATAAATGTTTGCTGCAGTAAGTGGTTACTACCTATTTTCGACCCGCCCAAAGGGTTAATATAAGAAAGTCGTGCGATCTTCTTACAAAAATGTCTGCAACTCCCACAATACATGAGTATAGCTAGACCTTATTTGAACACATATCTATAGGAACCGAAGAGATATATTAATGTATGAATTAAATGCTACTGGTGGTCATGCCTATTTCTCCGCGACATATTGACTTGAACTTTGTTATCTACACAACCCGTACTGTCTTGATTTCATTCATCATACTTGAAAGCTTTTTTAAAAGTCAGCAAAAGCGAGATAACAAATGTTAACAAATAGTAAGCGTTAACAAATAAAGCGTTAACAAATGTAAGTACTTATACAGGAAATCGTTTTTAAACCTGCCCTAAATAACAATTTTTTGGTATTTATCGGCTTATTATCGCCTAAAAAGTATTTTTCTGGACATATATGTGAGATGGGTATAATTTTCATCTACAGAAGAATCGATTGGTCCATTTCGACGGAAACTACGTATTTCACCTATTTTGGGAAGTTTATTGCCAATTACTCCTTTTTTTATTTATTATAAGAACGTGCTAAAAATTATGTTTTTACATTAATTATTTAGCTTATTACTCTCCTTAGGGCATCTTCCTGGCCATGACGGGTATCGAATATCATTTGTCTCCATAAGAAAAGAAACTCCTGTGAATTTCATCAATATTCTTCGAGCCATATTGAAGGAAAGACAGACCAAATAAAAGTTCCAGTCATGCAGCATGATCGTATGAGCGAACTTCCTAAATAATCGTACTCTATTATGTTACCTACCTTATTTAAATTGAGAACTTTGAATGAAAAAAAAATTGTTAACTACCAATTTTATGGCAAAAAACTCATTCTAAATAATGATCTGCTAATCAAAGAGAGATTTTGGATTTTCAAAAAATTTGCAGTTTTTATAGATTTTTTTAGAACATTTTAATGAATTTTGAATCGCACTGATGGTTTGTATAGTAATATAGGAGTTAATGGATCTGGAATCTGCGTTATTTCGACGAGGCAGTCATAAAGAATTAATGTAATTATCGTATTATATTAAGGTAAATTGTTTTGAAATTTGAGCACTTTGAACGCTAAAAAACTGTTAACTACCAATTTTAAGGCAAAACAACCTAAATAATATTCAGCGATTCAAAAATAAATTTTGGATTATTAGATTATTTGCAGTTTTACAGATTTTTCAGCAAATATGGTAATTACTCGGGAGATCAGCGAAAAAACTACGTACATTTTGGAACGCTTAGTATTGTGCTGAAATGTGTAAGAAAAGTGCAATTCTGGTCGATTTTTCGGTGTTTTCCCAAGTTGGTGTTCCAAATATCAATAAGTGAACACCATTACGTGGTTCAGCACGGAAAAAATACCCCAAAATCATGTATTACATGTGGCTACTGAATACCTATCTTCAAAAACTCAGTATTTCACAATGTTTGCAGTTTTACGCATTTTTACAGCGGAATTGCCCCCGTTTGTGCGAACTTAAAAAATCGAGTGATGGGTCATTTCTTCATTAAATTTTACATAGAATTTGCAAAAAAAATAATCCTACATTTCTTTTTGAAAAGCGGACTGTTATGTAGAATAAGTATTTCGCTTTAAAATTAATCGTTATAAATTTTTTTTTGCACTCAAAGTGCTCAAATGTCAAAACAATTCAACGTAAATATAGTACGATAATTTACGAAAATTCGCTCGTACGATCATGCTGCATGACTGGAACTGCGTATTGGTCTGAAGGAAGTTGGGATGGAATTAGTCGATTGTTAATGACAAAAAGGGATTCTTTAGGGAAGCGATGTTATTGAAAGGATCAGGAACCCAACGAAACAGAAGTAGTCCTTCATGATTTGTGTTAGCAGAACACGGTGGGGGTGGGGAAGGATCTTTGGCATTGGGGTGGGGGGTGGGGGGAGCTTGCTCAGCTGTCTCCCCAATGAGGGACCCGCACCTTCGCCTTTTCATAATATTTACCCTTCCGCAAGACAAGTCTCCACTCCCTGTTTCCCTGATTCAGAACACTTGCAATAACATTCACAACTAGGTGTTTAAAATGTCCTCCGAGTTAGTTCATTACATTCACACCCCATCTGATGAGTCTTTTGCGGGATTCATTCGAGTCCGCAGTTGTCACAGGAAAATCCACACTAAGTTAGAATCATGTTTTCATGAAATTCCCCAGGGGTTTGCTTATTGAATAGAAAAGAAACGCGCATTAACTTCGCTGTGCCAAATGAAAACTCCCTATCTTATTGCAGATTCGGGTTCTACGCAAAATTTCATCAAGATATGACACATCACTTTATTTTTTTTAGTGCGCGAAAACGGGTGCGATTCCGGTCCAAAAGTGCGCATAATAATTCTAATTCCATCACAACTTCCTTCAAATCAATACTCAGTTCCAGTCATGCAGCACGATCGTATGAGCGAATTTTCGTAAATTATCGTACTGTATTTGAGCACTTCGAGTGCAAAAAATGTATAACGAGTAATTTTATAGCGAAATAATTATTCTACATAACAGTCCGCTTTTCAAAAAGAAATGTAGGATTATTAGCTTTTTTCCCAATTCTATGTAAAATTTAATGAAGAAATGACCCATCACTTCATTTTTTTAAGTTCGCAGGAATTGGCGCAATTCCGCTGTATAAATAAGTAATTCCGCTCTGAAAGTGCAAAATTTTTGAAATACTGAGTTTTTGAGACTGGGGTATTTTTTCGTGCTGAACCTCGTAATGATGTTCATTGATTGATATTTGCAACACCAACTTGGGAAAACACCAAAAATCGACCAGAATTGCACTTTCCTTACACATTTCCACTCAGCACAAAGCGTACTAAAATGTAGTTTTTTCGGTGTTTTTCCAAGTTGGTGTTGCAAATATCAATAAATGAACGTCATTACGAGATTCAGCACGAAAAAATACCCCAAAACCATGTTTTACATGTTGCAATTGAATTATCTTCAAACTCAGTATTTCACAATTATTGCACTTCTAGAGCGGAATTGCGGACGTTTGGAGCGGAATTGCGCCCGCTTGCGCGCACTAACATGCATCATGTTATGAGTCATCTGTTCATGAAATTTTGCGTAGAATCCAAATCTGCAATAAAAAAGGTGTTCTAATTTGAAATAACGAAGTTAGTGCGCGTTTCACGAATTTGTGCGCGTGCGCGGTAGTGTGATTCCTCGTGAATAATTAAGGGGGCTTTCCGATTGTAGTTTTTTTCTACCCCTCCATACAACGAAAATAAAAATGGTGGACCATTAACTCGCGGACACCCCGTATACATATATCTTTAATTTCGGTTTATTTTTATTATTTCGTGTGTCGCGATCTTAGAAATTGAAGTGGTGTAATAAAAATATTTACTAGACACTTTTTCTGAGGTTTTGAAATGAAAAAAGGCAAGCAAGAGGCAATACCCGAATTTTCAGATTAGCTTTAAGCCATTTTAGCTATTAAGAACGGAAAAGATTCGGAAAAGTTTAAGAGCTATTCTTAGAGATAAGTTTTTATTGCTTCCGAAAACCTCATAATTATGTTTCTATGTTTCAGATGGTATGGAGTAAACCTAAGAAACCTGTTTCTCCAATTAGGTAGGTACCTACTTTACTGCCGGAATTTGACTTCAACAGTTCTACAATAATTCTGGCCAACAATCTGTCTTCGGATTCTATCAAGTTTCATCCAAATAGGTATTCCGGAGGAATGATATTTTTGCCGCTTTTCCGTCATTTCAGACCACCGTGCGCCGTTTGTCCGGTTCGGTTTATTCTTAGTTCCTTCCTAGACCGCCTTGCTCGACAGAACGAAATAAATAACACTAAATTAGCGTTGTTGGTGCTTTATCGGCGACAAAAGAGAACAGGAAGACGCAAAATTTACTGGTTTCAACCCATCAATATGAGAAAAGACGAGGTGGAGGCAATCTTCGTACTCATCAACCAATTAAGAGATGATGATCAGTTTGTCAACTTCCGAATAAGTATCGAAACGTTTAATGCCTCAAGTCTAGAAATCGAGGACTCAATCCTATAAAATTCAGACATGCAGATGACTTTATTTTCGTAAATGAGTTATCGTATCATATTTATAAATATTTATTACATTTCATTATTAGGATTATTATTATGAGGGTTTAATTATTAGGTAGTACAAAGAAGTTGTTTTTACAAAAAACTTAGTCTAAATAACATTTTGCTATGAAAACTGAGATTTACGAATTTCATTGGAATTTAAGCTATTTTGTGAAATTCAAGTTAGTTTTTCTGCATGATAGTGTGCAATGTTCTAGGTCATAGTACTATAAACAGTACTATAGAAGTAGTGATAATTATTTTATAAATAATATTCTGCTAAAAATATAATTTAACGATTTTTAGGCGTTTTATCCATTTTTTGATTATTTTTCAAGACATTTTTTATATTTGTCTAATTGAATGGACTAAAAAAGCGCTGTCCAACGAACTTATCATTTGATTTTTGGGATGCTTTACTTTTTTTAAATTTATTTATTTACCTACTATTTGCATTATTTATTTTTTGGCAAAAGAACGGCTTTGTAATCTCAATTTAATGGAGAGTTATCGAAGCTATACCGCAAAATCCCAGAAAATGTCATAGAAATTGGTCAATTAATCTCGGAGTTTTGTATGTGATGATCAATTTTTGTTTGCGCCTGCGCTATAGTTATTACTCTACCAATTGATATATAATTCATTAGGAATTTTTTGGGGACATATACCCATCTACTCCCCGAGTTTGAACAAAATTGGACCAATAGATGATAAGAAATCGGCGTTATAAGAAATTAACGTTAGCGAATGCGCACAGACTACTAATTATGCGAAGGCAATTTTATTAAAAGTTATAGGGGATTGTTCAGAAGCTAACCCGCACTATCCCTGAAAATTTCATCAAAATCGTTCCATTAGACTCGGAGTACCTATTGCCTGTATCAATCGATATTAGTTTCGCGCATGCGTAATGGTTATTACTCCACCAATCGTGATATAATTTATAGGGCATTTCCCTAGAACATGTACCCAACTTCTTACCGAGTTTGAACGAAATCGGATCAACAGATGATGAGAAATCAACGATATGAGTCATTTACTTTTGCGCATGCGCACAGGCTACTGTTGATCCAATGGCATTGAAAATTATAGGGAACTGTTCAGAAGCTATCCCGCACAATCCCTAAAAATTTCATAGAAATTGGACTGAAACTTGGTATAGTTTTGGGCGTGACAAGGATTTACCACAGACAGACAGACAAAGTGGTAAACTCAAGGAATCCTCAGGATTGGACAAAACAAATAAACGAATTTCAATGAAGGAATTTTTGAAAAATTTGTATTCTAAAATTTCTGGGGCCATTTCAACTGTTTTATCCTCCTCGAAAACTAGCAAGGACACAGTATTTTGACATATTATTGATTGATTATTGTAATTATTATTGATCGATTGAACAAAGAGAATTAATAATTTGCAAGTTTTAAATATGTTGAGCAGTTCCGAATAGAAAGGTTGATATTGATGCTAAGTTGATAACTAACGATTACACAAATTATTATGGATAATTAAATAATGATAATCTGATTTATCAATCCTATTAAATACATATGGACTCATGATTTGAAGAGGCTTGATGATTAACCAAATAGATCAGAAACTCTGGGGAGAGGCTGTCTATTACAATCATGCTGTAGGTACAAAAATTCACTCTTATGGCCATGCTGCACGAATGGGACGGCTGTTTCCCCATATCACGATTCGTTTCGTTTGATTTCATGCTATTGAGGTCGTTTTCACTGCCAGGTTCAAGTGGAGGCCAAGTGAGGTGTCGATATGGTTGTCGACGGGCACGTTCGTTGGATCCCTTCGGATAAGATAGACAACAGACCCATTCGTCAGACAACACCCTGATCGTTGGGTAGGTAAAAAATGGGACCAATTAGACTATCGCGATCCTTCGAGGCCCTACGTGTAGTGAGGGTTCCCCTACAGCGCCCTATCTAAACTGTTTATGTGAATTACCTGCAACAATCCGTCCCTGGGGCAACACGCCCCGTCCCCACCTTTCATGATGCCGGCCCTAAACAGTTTTGACGTCTATCTTCCCTTTTGGGGGCCTTCAAAGGTCTCCCTGCTCTTTTATTCTGCAGCATCTGCTCTCATTTTTTCTATACACATGTCCACCGTTCGCCTTCCTCCCTTGCTCCTCCGGCCCTTTGGAATCGTAAACATCTTTCCTGCAAAGACCAGGGGAAGTTTGCGTTTCTTCGACACATTAGTTTGTAGAGGAGTTCATATTTCTATAATTTAGTCAGAGCCCATAAATGATGGATCGCTGCGGCATTGTACTCGTACCTTGTAGTTTTATTCAACCATTCATCAAATTCCACCTTACTGTAGGGAACAAAACTACACACAAACTCAGCCTTCAATCCGGAGAGTCGTCGCGTCGCACGGTGTTTCAAATCTGAGGTTTTGGTAGAAAAAAGTCTGAAACCTCGAAAAATCTATAGTACATACTGCATATTGCGGGTTTTATTAACCTATTCAATGTTGGAAATTAAAAGAAATAATGTATATATATGAAAAATGGTGTATTGTTCTTGAAAGTCGGTAGCAGGAGAGGAAGAAAAACTCAAGGTTTCAACACCAACATTTTGTTCAATTTTTAAGAACATCTTTAGGGCTAAAAGAACTATACAACTGTCTGTATATAACAGAAATCTTGATATAAATCTTATCTAATATATATGTGACCGTGCAATGGGAAAGGGAGCTTAACTTGCCAGAGGTCAAATCTGAGTTTATATTTTTTATTTTTCTCCACATTATGCTGAACAAAATCGTTTTTTTTTTCCTATAATTTTCCAATAAAAATTTATGATTTTTCAAAGTTTGAAGAAAGCGGGCCCGAAAATACCAAATTTTCCGCGGGTTTCAGCAGGTTTCAGCAGATTTTCAGCAGAACTGCAAAACTGCAGTTTTTTGTGATTACTAATACAATGAAAAATAAAGAAAATTTTGATGATTACTGGGGAGAAATAGTTTTGGGACCCAAAAAAGTATTACAAAAAAGTCATATTTTGACCCGATCTTCGGTTTTTTGTTCTCCTGAAGAAAGCCTTGGCAAGTTAAGCTCCCTTTTCCCGTGCACGGTCACATTGAATTGAATACGAAAATTGTGTATTATCAGAAGGATGAAACAGGAACGCTAAAATATGTTATAACTTGCCTTGAAAGTAGTGATTAGTGACAAACATTGCACATAAACATCTGTCTGTTAGGATAGAGTGACACACAGACAAGTGGCTTGGATACTTTTATACATAGGGGAGGCTGGGGTATATAGGTCTTTTCCAGTTTCTAAATCTCTGAAGGGCTTGCAGCTGGTGTGACTGATATAAAACATCTGACAGATCGGATTAAATCTCATCTAATAAAAAACATCTCAATTACAACACAGAATCAGCTTTGATTGGCTGAGCTAACATAGCTATTCAGTTAGATTCAGCTCATCAACTTGCTATCAAGAAACACAATGAGCAAGTTGAGAAAAATCGATGTATACTTTCTGAAAATATAGATTGCATCAAGTTTTGTGGTCTTTATGAAGTAGGAGTAAGAGGCCACGATGAGAGGGATGATAGTTCATTGAACCGAGGAATTTTTCTGGGCTTAGTAACAAAATCAGCCAAAACTGACGACATTTTGAGGTCACATCGGGAAAGAGCTACAGTGTTCAAAGGCACCTCCAAAACCATACAGAATGAGTAACGAAAACATCTCAAATCAATATTTTCAGTAGAATATTGATCACTCTGGATATTTTGCAATAAAGAAAAAGGTTAATACATGAGTGAGTGGTGCTTGTGGGGTTAGACAACATTTCTTTAGCCTTTTGAAATATCCGATTTTTAATTGACGTCTGACCTCACACTTCTATCATTTCATCGTAATTTAATTTGAGTTTTTTTAATATTCCTTCAGAATTATTTCTCCTAAGTAGTTCACTAGTGCAATACAATCGAAGCCTTGATAATGTTTAATACTTAATAATAATACAGTCCATTCTAAAATTTTTAGATACTTAGTAAGTAGGTACCTATAAGATAGTATTTTTAATTTAATTTATTTATATTTAATTTATTAATAATATTTTATGATCATGATTTATTATTATTTAGTAGTCATATTCTTTCATAACGGTTGCCCATGGCATTTTACATGACCCAAGAGGGATTTATGTTTCATGTGTTTAGATCACAATTAAATCACTCTGAAAGCAAAACAAATAGAAGAAAAACCTCAATACTCTTCTTGGCTGTGAAATAGGTAAATATTTTCGTGTCCCACTCCTTTTGCAGACCACCGGCCGCCTCTGTGTAGCTGTATAAAAACACTGATATACCAAAGTGGCACTCCTAGATGATTTTTCAATCAGAGGGGCTGAATCATGTCAATCCCGACTGCGTCAGTGAGCTTTGAAAATTTCGATGATCGACCGACCGAGAATCAGTGCTCGAAAAAATCAAGATACAATTCAAGTTTCCTAATATAATCCAAGTATAAGTTTCCAAATATATAATCCAAATATAAGTTTCCCAACTGGGGAAATGCCTTTAAGCCTCAGAAGACAATACCTATCAGACAAATACGTAATTAGGCAAAAGGTGTACGAAGGTGATCCCTTACGAGTGATAACGGAGTTATCTCATCATGTAGCCTTTAGTTCTCAATGAATAAATAAGGTTCTGCCGCCCGTTGTCCTGAGTTTTCTAAACATGTACCCAAAAAGCACGAATCTTGTTCGAAATAGAGCCACTTCTACATTTTCATCTTCTATACATGTATATATGTATATATATATATATATATATATATATATATAACTCGGCCCTAAGGGCCTCACCCTTGACCCCGCCAGGGGGGCTTCGCCCCCCTGGACCCCCCTAGTCAATACTCGGCGCTTCGCGCCTCGCCGGATCTTTTCTCTTTTCTACTGCGTAGAAAACGAGGATAATTTGCTATGCAATTCGTCTCACGAGAAAAAAAAAAAAAAATTTTCAAGCCTGGCTGGGATTCGAACCCACGACCTCGCGGGTTCGCGTAGCGGGACAAAAAAAATTATTGGGGGTCGGCCTAAGAATTGCATAGCAATTAATATATATATATATATATATATATATATATATATATATATATATATATATATATATATATATATATATATATATATATATATATATATATATCAAGCAAAAAATCAAGCTTTCCAAGAATGAGTTTGTTGGACAACACAACAAGGATCACATTAACTAGGTCAAATTTCTCAAATAACTTGAATGTACTCAAAAATCACTAAAAATGACTGAAAATCGTTAATTGCTGAAAAATCAATAAAAAGTGCCGAAAAAGCTTAAATTTTATAATCTTGGTGAATTGTAGAATATTATTCAGAACTAATTTTGTTTCCATAAACATGGTAATTAACTATCTCTTTGCACTCAAAATGTTCAAATTTCAAAACACTGTAACATAATATAATACGATAATCTACAAAATTCGCTTATATGATCATGCTGCATGACTGGAACTTTGTTTCTATTTCTAAGAGCGACTTTCTGAAAAGGTAAGTACAAGACTCATGAAAAAATTAGTTTTCAGTTTTTCAAACTGTTTTTTAAACTGCTTGTAGTCTTTCTCGTTGTAGTAAATATTTCACAGTTCTTTGGCTCAAATCTTATTTATTCATTCATCTTTGGCTTTTATTTTTGTTGAGTATACAAATTTCCATGGTTAGGGAAGCCCGACCAGGTTGGTACCAACAATGACCAATAGCCCTGTCATTTGATGACTGCGAGTAGTAAAGACAGGAAAAAATATTCGGCAAAGGTATTATGACGAATTTATATGTTTAAAGGGGTACTGAATCCGAAAATCCAATTATCGACTATATTCGAATATGGCTTCATCATAAAAATGACGAAAAACCATGAAATTTTGGAAGTTGGTTTAGTTTTTCGCTTATAACTTCGAAAAAACGCATCCAAGACAAAAGTTATCCCATATCTTAGAGAAAGCTGATCAAATTATCCAGAACATGAGACCAGAACCGGTTCGGTCGCCTACTTTGTTTGGGCGCTAGAGCGCGCCGAAGATTGGCCATATTTTTCAACATCCACAATTTTCGGAAGAGACTTTCAGGGCTTAGTTTCCGCGGTTGCCCCCCTTCCCACCACCACCATCCTTCAACCGTTGCACAGTAGAACCGGGTGTGCAAAGTAGAATCTAGCGGTTCAAAAGTCTGGAATGATACTTACAAATTGACAGTTGAACATTATGACTGTAATAAGTCATCTTAGGATCCAATAGAATTTTTGGACTTATTGAAATGAAGCTGCATTATGAGGGACACCCATGGGCAAAAACTGTATAAATTCGTTTTTGTCAGGCATGGATACCCTACGTAATACTAGAGTCCTGAATTGATCAAGTAAGGACTCAATATTCATTTATTTTTCACTAGGTACCTAGGAACATTATTCTATAATATAGGTAACTTATGAACAGTATAATTAATTAATTTATCACTTTCTAGGAACATGTTTATATATAAGTAACTTCTGAACGGTATAATTTATTGTATATCCAATCGATAAACTCACACCACCATCAAGAATCGCATGCAATAATTAATCCCTTAATTAACAAAAAACAGTCAATTAGAAAACTAAAACATCTGTTGTGAGGGGTATGGGATATCATTCCTACCCAGAAAAGGAGTAACGCCTGTGAATTTAATTAAAATTCCTTGAGTCATTTTTGGGAAAAAGAAAAAAAGTGCTAAAAACGACGTTTTTTCAGGTATTCTGATTTGTTTAACCCATTAAAAAAAATCATTTTAAGCTGATTTGTCTACAGTAGCTCTAGCTCTTGGGTATAGCAAGCCAACCCCGAAATTGGATTTTTTTTTTATGTCGTAGGTACTGTAAGGTATCAATCGTGTACAGGAGCTAAATACATACATACACACACACACATACACATACATTTTCATGAAACATATAGATATGGGTTCAGGTTGAACAAATACCCATCCTAGCATGAGCTTTAGAAATTGATTTTCAAGGTGACTGACACATTGGAAAATTGATTATCTTTCTCTTAAATGGATTTCTGTTTTGAGAGCGTCTTTTCGGAGTAAAAAGCGAAAAACTAAAAATAAATCCAAAAGCTCATGTTTTCGTCATTTTCATGGTGAAGCCGTATCCAAATATAGTCTATAACTAAATTTTTGGATTCAGCACCCTCAAAAACATATAGATCCGCCATAACTTTGCCAGATATTTGTTCCTGTCCACTGTATTAAGGTAAGGTAAGATACTGCATGCGCATTACAGTACATGTACAGTGGAATTTCATACATTTGACCTCAGACTCGGTTGCAGCGCACTTGAAAACCTCCTAGGGCAACTAACGAGAGTTAACTCCTGTGACACAGGATCTAGATAACAACCGCGAGTCAGTGTTTTCACTGAACCTTCATCAATTTTTAATCCTAGATTAGCCGATCCACGGATCAATTAGTTAGCATCTAAGCTGCGGACTTCAGACCGAAAATTAGTGAACTACAGCTGATAGAAATGGAGCTTCAGCATTTTTTGTCCGCCACACATCACCATTCCGACATCAAAATGACAGATCCCAAGTACGGGTTTTTAGCAAATTTTCAAAGAAAAAATGAGTTATTTAGATGACTTTGAAATTTTAAAAGTGGGGTTGAAGACCCCCCCCCCCCCCCCCCCCCTACGAATCCGTTACATACGTCAAAGAACACAATTCTAGATTTTAACGTTTTATCGTATATATGTATGTTTATTTATTTATAGGGTGTATTTTCAGACGATAAATCCCTTTAAAAATGGCATACAAAATTCGTTCCAACTCAGAAAAATCCGTTTTGGCAAAAGACAGGTCAAGTTCGCTCCTAAATTTCGGGCTCAAATTTAGAATTTAATTGCCCAAAAAATGCTAAAAATAGGTTTTTTACTAAAGGGCATGTGGGTTGTCACAGTCGAAGTATTTTTCAACGCTGAGTCGATTGCGACACTCCCAGATCTCTAAGATTTATAATAAGTGAGAAACAATTTTAAGATGGAAAATGCCAATAAATGACCGAATTTCTCAATTCGGCTGCAAGTTCTAAAATTTTCTTTGCGATCTCGTTACAGGGCTGTCCCCTCAGTTTTATTCAGGACATGGTTGGCCTCAATGATCAGAATTTTAGTGCCTAATTTAATATTATCCACAACGTTTCTTTGAAAAATCGCTCTATTAGTCATGCTGCATGACTGATTACTTTTTTTAAATTGTTCTTCTTCGCTAAAACTGCTTTTAAAGTATTTTCCCGAGCATGAGAGGTATTGGATAGTGTTTTGGGGGTTTTCGAGGGTTGGTCCGAATTGAGATGATTCCTTTACGCCAACGTTTCAAACAATTTATTGTTCATCTTCAGGGCTTATGGAATTAAGTGTAGAAACACTTTCTCATATCACACATTAGTTGGGCATGAAGCTACCCAGAAATACAGTTGAGACATTGCTTGAATGCAGACGTTTTTTAAGTGATGAAAATGCAAAGTGAAGTGATAAAAATACTTCTTTTATCACTTCACTTTGCATTTTCATCACTTAAAAAACATCTGCATTCAAGCAATGTCTCAACTGTATTTCTGGGTAGCTTCATGCCCAACTAATGTGTGATATGAGATTGTGTTTCAACACTTAATTCCCTAAGCCCTGAGGATGAACAATAAATTGTCTGAAACGTGGGCGTAAAGGAGTCATCTCAATTCGGACAAACCCTCGAAAACCCCCAAAACATAGTTTAATTGGAAGTGGTCGAGATCGTCATACATTGGTAGTATTGGATAGTGTTCGCACTTTTGATAGGAGTAACCTGAAAATTTCATCAATATCCCTAGATCCATTCTGGAACACATTCCAAAAAAACGCCCACCTTACAAAATGGTATATTATTTCTGTATTACATAGCCCGTTTATAGGGCCGATCACTGGTCTGTAATTATTAAACCCCGTTTATAGCATATTTACTATCGAAACTCGAGGTTCGCGCCTCGCAAAAGGGTTCACTGCATTACAGCACCAGGACCCCATAATTTCACTTTTTTTAGGAACAAAACGATCTATGACAAGTCATCTTCTCATCAAGTAGGAGGGTTGCATACATTACATAGTGATTTGAAATAATGTTTGTTTTTTGTACATTAATTACAATTAATGTATTTCTGTAGGTTGATTAGGAAAAAATAAGTCTCACAGGACCCTCAGCTGGATAACTTGTCTTCCGTATTTAATAACATTGTTTTCAAGCATTTTCAAAGGCGCTCAAAATTCCAAATTTCAGCACCGTAGCCTGTGAGGTCACTCAGCTGAACAGTATGCCTCCATAACTTGTAAATGTATTCTTCGTGTTCTAAAAGCGCTCCATTTTAAATGTTATTACTGCAAGTCGATTGGGAAAGAAATTAGCCTCTCAGGCTTCTCAGCTGATCAGTGTGCCTCCGTGCCTCGTAATGGGGCTCCGAACTAACATGGCCCGCCATTAGGAGCGGTAGGGGGCGAAGGACCTAAGGAACATGGTGGTTAACATGACATTCCCCTTGTCTATACCTTGTGACACCCCTTTCCGCTCTAAAATTCGTTCCCCTCTCCATCAATCTCATCAGTACCGGTCAAACATGAGAATTATATTATTAATAAATAAGTTATTATATTAAAGAAAGGCACCTACAAACAAAAAAATCCACAAAACAACTTGTGTCAGTCACGACTGCTCTCATAGGTAACAAAAGAGTAGCGAATCGGTAAAGTCATTGTTTACGTGCTGCGCTCTATCTAGAGTTTCCAATGTTCGGAGACCCATTGTTTTCGAGGTGTCCCATGAAAGTTCCACCTTAAATTTTAGCTCCATTAGTGGATTAGAAAGGGATTTAGCATTTGGGGCCCCATAGCTGATCATAGTCCCTCCATAATTTGTAACTGTATTGTAAATGTAAATTGTTGTAGATGGTTTACGTTTCAAAATGCGTAGAATCCTAAACCCAGAACTCTATCTTGTCTATAATCATTAAACGAAATCTATTATAAAATATACACCTTCCGAAGAAACATAAATTAAAAAGGACATGCACCTACACTTTTCTAGTCCTTCTGTATTTAACATGAGCTGACCTGCTAACTGAAAATCAATGTGATGATCACCTACCTACGCTTCACAAGTCCATTTATAGGATACAAAAGTAATAATAAACTCGATATCGTGAAGTCAGAATTCCATTGGAATCATATCAGCTAATACAATTTATAGTCGTAGGTTTCAGGGTGATTTTTTTATGTTTTACTGGATGTGATTTTTTTATGTTTTACTGGATGCGATTCACTCCCGAGCTGATGTTTTTATTTTATCTATGTTTTAGTCCTTAGGGACTCTTTCGATTCTTTGAGCGGATATCTGTAAATTCAACTAAAAAAAAAAAACAAAAAAATTACTATTATTTTGTTAGTTTGGGCCAATATTTTCTGAGAAAAGCTTTAGGCGGCGCGGCGTACGGCGGACGGACGAATTTTTTGAAATTTGATTTTTGGATTCTACACATCTTGAAACGTAAACCAACAAATTATGAGGGGTTATACAAATTTGTTTCTTGGTCGATTAAAAAGGTTTCTTATTGATAATAAAAAGACAAAATCGGAAAAACTGGCTAAAAACTACGTTTATACGCCTATTTCATTTTTTTCATGATCTACATCGAATCTCAGGAGCCGTTTTTTCACAGGGTGTATTCATCACTAACGCGCCCTTCTCGATATTTTGAAGCGCGAACTCGTCTCTTTGCCCCAAATTCCCTATTTTCAAGAACCTCAACACTAAATATTTTCACAAATTATATATATATAATTGATGTTAAACGTAGACATCCTCTGCCGCCGAGTGGTCTGGCACGATCTGAAGTCATTCGCTGGTAACGAAAATTACCAGGTCTGGGGTCTATATGGCATTAAATATTGCGAGTTTAGTTAATGGAAAGATGAAATTTATATTGGAATTGACTCAAAATTAACGCATTTAAATTATTGAAGTAAACTCAGAGAAACAACTTTTAAATTGATGTGAAACATAGGTGTATCAGTACAGCTGATGTCAGATAGTGGCAGTGGAAAGCAAAAATTTAGGCGTGTAATGTTTTTGGGACATGATGTGTTTGTTGCAAAAAACAAAACAAACTTGTGAAGTAACATTTCAAGTTGTGGTTTTTCTTTGTGCCATGGTGTGGCGAGGCGTACGTCACTAGCTGTCCCCCGAAGGAAGGATCAGAATTTGTTCTGATGGCTTCGCTATATTCATTGGTTCTACTCATAACCAACATACTTTGGAAACTACCTATATCACGGCTAAGATCAGCGAAGCTACGGCAGAGAGCGTGGCTGATCTGTGAGAAATCACCTGGAAGCGAAGGGAAGACGACCCCCACCGGCACCCAGGTGTTGAGGGAGATCACTTAAATTGGCAGAATTGACTGCGAAACCTCTTCAATACCACTTAAGTGGGTCGATCGAGGGAGAGTGACTAATTTTACCACCGCAGGCTCCTTGGCCGTGTTCAGTGACAAATCTTTTCAAAGTTGTTGGGGAAAAATGCAAGAGGGGAGTGAAGGGGACCTTCCACAATGGACGCGCCCGGATCGAGCTCCCCGCTGGCTTGACAGGGGCCACAAAAGCGATCTGTTCAGAAACTTTTGCCACGTCTTCAGTAGTTTCGCTTGAGGACATCTATTCACTCGGAATCCGGACGTTAAACGTTTTGGTTCATTCTGATGTCAGAGATGCGTTAACCGCAACGTATGGCTGGGACATCGGTTCATCAAATACCTACTACGGATAGGTACCTGATTTACGTGAACGTTGCAAACGAGTCATGTAGTCTCATCTTTATAGCATTTCGGAATCGATTTACACTTTTTGCTTCCGAGACTGCAAGGCAGCGGAAGCTTTGTTTTCACTTTCGAAATGAAAAACAATTTTTTGCTCCAAAATCAAAATTTCCACTAGCATTTTGCGTTTCAGAGCCTCCTGAACAAATTTGGTTCCGTGTCTGTCTGTCTGTCTGTCCGTCCACATTTCCTTGTAACAGCCATAACTTCCACAATTTTGATCCGATTTTAACCAAATTTTCAGGGATCGTGCGGGTTAAGCTCTAGATGGTCTTCTATCAACTTCATCATGATCGAATCAACGGTAGCTTCTGCGCAGGCGCTAACATGAATTCCTTGTGACGGTCATAACTCGGTCAATGTTGAACGGACTTCGGTCAGATTTTCAGGGATGATGTGGGTAAGGTCCCTCGAGGTCCCATAAGACAATCATCATAATTGCATTAGCGATACGCTCTGCGCATATCGTGAACGAAATATTTTTGTTACGGTCCTTGCAACAGCCGCAATTTCCACAATTTTGATGCGATTTTCTTCAAATTTTTAGGGATCGTGCGGGTATAGCTCTACATGGTCCCCTATCAGTTCCGTCATGATCGAATCAACGGTAGCCTCTGCGCAGGCGCAAACAAAACTTTCTTGTTTTGGTCATAACTCAGACAATTGTGAACGGATTTCGGTCAGATTTTCAGGGATGATGCGGGCAAGGTTTCTTGAGGTCCCGTATCACATTCTTCGCGATCATCAGCAGCGGTACGCTAGGCGCATGCGCGAAAGTGATGTTTTTGTTACGGTCACAGCTTAGTTAATTTTATCGGATTTTGTTCAAATTATTCCTTGCCACAGCCATAACGTCCACAATTTTGATCGGATTCCAATGAAATTTTCAAGAATAGTGAGGATTCAGCCCTAGATAGTCCCTTACCAGTTTCATCATGATTGAATCAGCGATACGCTCTGCGCATGCGTGAACTAATTTTCTTGTGACAGTCATAAGTCTGTCAATGTTGAACAAATTTCAGTCAGGTTATAATTTTTGGTTGCCCAGCAATATATCATTGTGATGATGGTAAACCGGTCATTTCTGAACAGTTAATGGTTACATACTGTGAAGGCCACGAGGAAGCTTCTGTGCCACGTCCTTGGCAGTGTATTTTCACCTGGATTAGACTTTCTCCACTAAGGTTTAGGATCTTTCTGATTACTTACCAATTCGATGTCGCTTGAGGACATCTATTCACTCGGAATCCGGACGTTAAACGTTTTGGTTCATTCTGATGTCAGAGATGCGTTAACCGCAACGTATGGCTGGGACATCGGTTCATCAAATACCTACTACTGATAGGTACCTGATTTACGTGAACGTTGCATACGAGTCATGTAGTCTCATCTTTATAGCATTTCGGAATCGATTCACACTTTTTTCACTTGGATTAGACTTTCTCCACTAAGGTTTAGGATCTTTCTGATTACTTACCAATTCAGTTAATAAATGAAAATTAAAGTCCATCTGTTCTCTGTGGCTTTTCTCCCTAATTATTGGACCAACGTTTACCAAAGTCAACTCGGAATCACGCGTCGGTCGAGGATGTGCCTGAAACTTTTATAATAATTGTAAATCAACCTCACGTGCAAACATGCTACTTTATATCATGTTACTTTTCTTGCACGCCAGTAACTTAGTTGTGTTTTCCTAAATAAATCTAACCATTGGCTCGAGCCGGACCTAGATAACATTTCTCGAACGTTGGCGGTCGATGCATGCGCAGGAACAAACACAGATGTAAAAGAAAGGTGAGACTTGATCCAAATGACAATTGTCTTTGCAACTACACGCTCGATCTCATTTCTCCTTGCTCAAACTCCCAACTTTTTAAATTTTCCACAATTAGAGTGTACAGAGACTGGCGAACCAACTTGTGCAAGATTCTCTTGGCATGGATTTTTTTCCATAACTCCCTTCAAAGTTGTGATTCGGAAAAAAATTGAACGAAAAGTCTTCTTAAAACTTACCCTATTGTTAATCATATATAAGTACTTATCTTCACCCATTTTCTCTCCTTATATTACTTAAGACTCTCACAAATTCATATTTTCACCGATAAATTTTTTAAATCTTGTCCCACTTCCTTTTTTTCACCTTATCTTAACTCTGCTTCTCATCGTCACATTATTCTATGTATTTTATATATATATATATACATATATATATATATATATATATATATATATATATATATATATATATATATATATATATATATATATATATATATATATATATATATATAATGTGTGTGTGTGTCCTTCCATATACAGGGTGTTCACACTTAAGATTGTTAACCTCCTAGGGATCAATTCTACAACTAATTTCTATCAAAAAGTTCCTCGATGCAATTGTTATTTAAACCCTCGATTTTTGGAGGTTTTTCACTTTTAATTTTTTTCCGTGTTTTCGACCTTGCATCACTGAAATGGCCATATCTCCCCTAACTTACAATGTAATCATAGAAATAGGTATATCGTTGGAAAGAGCGTTAAATTCCCCATCTCTCTAAAGTATTTTAATCCTTTTGATAGTTGGTCACAAAGGCGAAAAAAAGGACTAAACTTGGAAATTTTATACATTTTCAAAAATCACCGTTTTTTTAAGGTGCGTTAAGTATTAAAACAAAACAGAAAAAAAACTGTACGCGTTGCAAGAGAAACTTATCCAAAATCTCAGCTTTCCAATGCTATAATCAATTGTTATTTTACTTTGCTAATTTGGGGAGAAAATTATGTTTGTATGTTGAAAAACGTGGTTTTTTCTATGAAATTAAAGGTTTTTTGTGGAAAAATGTCCCCTCAAGAAAATACTAATTTGACGTAGGTTTCTACGTATTTTTCTAAGCTGAATCGAATGGTAACACTCGGAGATCTCTTCAAACTCCGTTATAACAGAATTTACACTTTAACTAACAAGTTTTAATCTTAAAAATACACGCAGTTGAGCATAACAAATGAACTAAAAACTAGTTAGTTAAAGTGTCAAATTCTGTTATAACGGAGCTGGAAAGAACTGCGAGTGTTACCATTCGATTCAGCGTGAAAAAATACGAAGAAACCGCCTCCAAACCAGTATTTTCTTAGGGGGTCATTTTTCAAGAGAACAATTGATTTCATAGGAAAAACCTATGTGGGGAATAACTAGAGAGATTGGGACCGGAGACTGCCATTCGTTTTGTTAGCGTACAGAGCAACAACGAGACACTCACCAGCTCAGCAAGTGATGGGACGGGAACTCGTACTGCCTGTTAACCTACTAGTGGGAGCAGTCCCTAAGAAGAATCCTCGCTTAGTTTTCGCGCAGTTGCTGCAGCAACAGCTAAAGGATGTCCATCATCATTGAAACGGCAGAAGCAACCAAACGTCGTTACGTCATTCGAAAGGAGATTCCCCGATTTCAAGAGGTTGTTCTTGTGCGGAATTATCGTCCAAGACACAAAGTTGGTTCCTGCCCAACCCTACAGTCCCCTCGGGTAGTCCCCTGTAAGGTTTTGAAACGACTTTCTGACGTCGTATATCGGATCTGCCTCCCAGGACGCCGTAGACGAGTGGTATATGCCGCTCACTGGTCCCATTTCACAGCAGCATTCATGAGTAGGTGTTCTGAAGTCTGACACTCCAAGTTGATTAGTTCTTGGATACCAACATGCCAACATCCAACATGTTATCTAATGTTTGTACAAGCATCCCGATAAAGAATAAAACAGTTCTAGTTTTGATTTCAACTAAGTTGTGTTCATTATTCTAAGCTTAGACCCGGAATTTTTATATCGGATATATATACGTAAACTCTAGGATTAGTTTCAGAGTGCCTCAAAACGGATTTCAATGAAAAAAATATCAAAAATCTTGATTTTTACATTTTTGGAGCCATCGCAATAGCTTTATTTTCTACGAAAATTCGATAAGAAAAAATTAGTTAGTTAATGTGGGGAAACTCTGTAGTAAAAACTGTTGAGTTGATCCCTGAAGTTTACTAAAACCTCAAGTGCATACACCTTAGAAACGATCGATTAAATTTTCGAGAATTATGCGGGTCGGAACCTTAAGATCATCTAACATATGGTTAGATTACATTAGTTTGAGTCTTGAGGTCAGTGATGGTGGGTAAGGTTTCTACTAAGTATATGTTACACTTTAGAGTCCTGTTTGATTTGATGCTACTAAAGAGAAGAAAGGATAGGAGGGTTCCAAATTGTATTGTGTACAACATCTATAAACTACAGCACAAATCTTCCACCACTCTTGTATAGGTATGTGATTATTTCTTTCTTGAGAGCAGGTGACGATGTCCCTCCTTCCATCTGCCGCTTAAGCCCAAGTTTATCCGCTCAGCCGTTTTGGGATTTTAATGTGACAAAATTATCACTACCAAACGGTTCAGCAAACTCTAGGATAATTCAATGGATTTTTTCAATGCAGAATATTATTCACAAGAATTTTGAGGTATGATTCCCTACCGCCGTGCTTGAGTAAAAATCAACAATTATTTCTCATTTAAACCTTTGAATTACCTTAGTTATGAAAAAAATCGCGCATGGTAGAGTGAAGTATTGATTTATATGCAATAAAACCGATAGGGGACAGCTACAGCCATACACACCCCGAAAATTTCATTAAAATTGGATGAAAACTGCAGAGTTTATGCGTGTTGCAAGAATTGTGGACACTTTTTCATTTTTTTTTTTAATTTTTTTTTTTTCTTTTTTTTTTAAATAAAACTCCCCACAAAGATTTACCCGCTGCTGTGCTGCCCTTAGGGAAGTTGAGGAAGGCGGAGGAGGGAAAGAGGGATAAGAGGAAGTGTAAGAGCCAGTTCAGGTGAGAGCTCTTAAGGACACGGGTGGTGATACCACGAAGCACTGATGCCCAACTCGAGTAAATTTGTGGTACTACACATACTACACACGAAGACAGAGAGAGAGAGTTTAACTGTTTTCTATTGATCACAGAGGGAAGTGACAGTTAGGCACTGTACCATAGTTTTCCAGAATGGTCTAAAACATTAAATGTGAGTGGAAATTTTGATTTTTGAGGGGGGAAAATATTCAACCCCTGGAAGTGAAAAACATGCTTCCGCTACCAATAGACCACCCCCCCCCCCCCCCCCCAGTAAAATTTCGAGGCATTACTTCTTACTTGAAAAATGTGTTATTGAGATGCGAGCTTGCGAGCATCCAGACCTCCAAAGTATACACATCATTCTGACCTACATGTCCAACTAATCTGTATTTTTACTAAGGGATTGACTACTTGATGTAATGTAATTTTGAGATGCGAGCTCGCGAGCATCTAGACCACCTACCTATACACAGCATTCTGTTTTATTTGTGCGAATTCATGTGCATTTTACTTGTGCGAATTCATGTGCATTCTACTCGCGCAAATTCATGATGGGGCAATCAAACCACAACCTCGCCAATTTGTTTCAACAAATCATCACCGACATCGGCAACTTCTTATAACACGATAATTCTTTTTTTTCTTTTTTTTTTTTAAATAATATAATTTCTTCCCACAGCTTAAAATTGTCACCAATTCTATGTAAATATGTAATCTAAGTAAGAAGGAATGCCTAGAAACATCGGGCGGGCGTGTTGAAGACAAATTTACTGGTGGGGGGGGGGGGGGGGTTATAACGGAAAAGTACCAAAAAAATTTGAATTTTTTCTTCTGTGCCACCGTGTACTTCACATGAGGGCATGTGGGAATTGAGTTGCCTTCGCTCAATCAATCATATGTCTGTAGTTTTGGAAGATTCCAACGAATATGAGTGAACGTGTTGGAATAGGAAGTGAAGGTTGTGACGAGAAGGGCGGCGGGAGGGTTTCCCGATTTGTCAACCCCACTAGTGGTGGATGTGATAAATAAAATTATCTTTTCCCCGGCCGATATTATTTATTCAGAAAGCAGCTGTCAGGGAGCCCTGAGGGATGGAGCGCGAGATGTATAAATACACGGTAATTAATTTCGTCTTGGAAATGAGACGTCTGGTTCCTATTAACCATTGACAAAACGGAATATCAGGCCTTGACTAATGCTCTCCTGTTCCAACGATAATATTCCTTGTTACCCTCCACCTACTACCCCGACCATTTGTTCACTTTCAAAGTTGGACGGAAGCGAACGAGTTGAAACAGGTGCCCGGGAAAATCCGTCCAACGTCGTTTATCAGCTGTGGCCGATCGTTAAATGAAATACTAGCCCGACAGAAGGATAACATTTTACTTTTCTTGAAAGGATGGCGTTTGTGAAGCTAAATACCTGCGTAAGGCCTTCACAGTTACATAACATTCGTGCATTGCCATTATCTTGGTTAGTAACATAATACATAACCGTTAGTTGACCTACGTTAGTTAACCGTTAGTTGGTTAGTTGATTTCGTCAAATAATTAGAGTGAAAAGCTTCCAATAGCAAACAGACTTATTTTTCTTCCTTTACTTTTTTTATATAATAGGATTAGGCGACGACTATAACTCATTTAGAACTAACTTGATGGTTGGAGTCTAGATTTTGGTGACGCAATATCATCGTACCGTATATGTGGGAGGACGTACTGAGGAGAAAGGGATAACTCCAAGGGTCTCTTCAGCTGGTTTATTTCGGAATGGTTAACATGCCTTAGGTAGATACTATATAAACTAGGTCTAAGGACCCTTACAGCCAATAGGAAACCACTTCATTGTGATCAATAGGAAAACAGCTCTTAGAGGGCTAAAACTACCCCTACAGAGCACGGGCTGGCTGTTTCACCATTCTCCCATTAAATCAATCTATTAAAAGCGTATTCTATATCCTACAAAAGTCACCACTTGTAACAATGACATTAAATTATACCATACTCTTAATTATAATAGACTTTTATCACAATTGTCTTTTTGAATTTTAATTTATAAGTTTATCAAATATACCAAGGAAATGCGATTTTTTAAACCTATGTTTACTCGCACAGAATTTATGACTAACATAATACACAATAAAAATTTGAAGCATAGTATAGTAGAAATTGTGAATAGAATAATAAACCTTTCTTTTATTTCATATATCAACATACGATCCTAATACCGTACATCACTGTATTTATTTATTAATACAGGCAAAGCCCAATTTACAAAAATACATTTTAATACAATTTATAATACAAGACATATATACCAGGTTTTCCCTTATTTTTTAACTTCAAAATTTTTGGACTCATACCCCCCCTTTTTTTCCTTTTAGTCTAAACCTACCGTGTGCAAAGTACTTTCGCCATAAGAAGACGTTAACCCTTGCCGCAAAATCACCGAAGTTGAAACTATGGAATTCGATCTATCGGACAATTTTGATAAACTTGGATTTTCCGAACACAGAAGATTATATCCGGACTGCAAAAAATAAACTTTGAAGATTAAATATCAATAAAATGCAATCAGTTTTCATTTTACACGACTTTACGAAATTGTGGAATAAAATGGTGTAGCTATCGTCTAAATTTCATTCTAATCTGGTTCATTTTATCGACTCTGGTGATTGAAATATTTCCTTGGACCGCTATATCAATTCAATTAACATCAAATTCTTACCAAACTATCATCAATCATGCCCGGGAACGAGGTAACATTTTCAAGTTGATGGAACGAGAGGGAAGGGTGGGGGGAATATCCAATTGTATCAAAATGAGTCTGATAGACCGAATCCCTTAATTTCAACTTTGGTGATTTTGCGGCACGGGTTAACGTCGTCTTTGGGCGAAAATCTTTTGCACACAGTAGTTTTAGACCAAACTGAAGAAAATGAGGGGGTATGCGTTTTGATTTTAGGGAAAAAATTTGTTTCCTCATATAAGCGACACCCTAATATGCAGGGTGTTCACATTGAAGATTGTTAACCTCCTAGGGGTCGATTTTACAATTAATTTCCAACAAAAAGTTCCTCCTCACAACTTTTTTAAACCCTCGACTTTTGGAGTTTTTTCACTTCACTACTTAATTGTGTTATTACTACTTATTTTGGGCCTCAGCTCCTGAACTAATACGGAAACCCAGGAATTTATAGTGATAAATTCTATCATGAAAATGATAATTGATGTAACTTACTTTCACGTTTGCGCTGAGTGAAGTATAGATTTGAGAACAAGGAAACTGAAAAGGAATCATCTACAGTACTACCGCACATTCCCTGAAAATGTCATCAAAATTGGGTGAAAACTGTCAAAATTAAGCTTGTTACTAGCATTTCACATTCTTGCGTCCTCAGTAGTTACTAAATATTTATTTTTTTTAGATTTTTGAAGAAATATTATGTGCGGTGGGTCAAAAATTTGGTTGAACAAAGGTTCATTATTGGAAATAATAAACCGAAATGGGGATACCTGGCTGTTGAACCTCTCAGATCCAGTTATTCAATCCAGTCCACCCTACCTACAGTATACCCTAAATAACTTATATATTAATGTTGAAGGAAAATACACGAATTCCAATCTTTTATATATTATTGATAGATATAAGTATTGTTTCATATTATTTAGTTTGCATACGAGTTCGGAAAGAATTCGTCTCACATCATTAGGGGGGGATAGGTACGGGAAATCTTCATGGTCGGGCCAGAGCCTCCCAGCGCTCAAGTGCTTGATTTAGACCTCTTCATTAACTCCCGCTCAGCGCCTTCAACTTGTGCAGGCAGAGAATGCAGAAGCCTGAAAAACCAGGTGATTGATTGTCCAGTGAATAACAAACTCGGCTGCCGCATTTCACGGTTTCTGCTCTCGTGATTGATGCCGCTCCCTGGCGCCACTGTCCAGCAGCTCCTTGACAAATGCAAGTTAACACACTCGCCCAGACAGTAGGCAATCATGTTTCTGTCCAAAAATGTGTCAGAGAATACTCTCCCTCCTGTTCATTTTCCTTTATATCATTTTCATTGGTACGGACTTTGATGAATGCGTTTGAAATTCAAAACCAGTGGAAGTAGGAATACCTCAAACTAAACCTTTCGTACCGTATGTCGCAGACGCACAGTACCTACTTCGTTTGTACGGGAGTCGAGGAAAAAGTCGTATTGAGAGGTTATCGTAATTTGTTCTTCTCGTAAGACTCTAAATTGAAGTCATCGAGCTATCTGGGGTCAGCGAAATATTAAAACAATAACATTATTGAGATTTTAAGATGAAAAATAAATTATTGTTTTCATTATTACCGTACCGTAGTACAGAAAGTTGTGTGTGTGTGTGTGTGTGTGTGTCATTCCAGGCGATAACTCTCCTTAGGATGTGTCCGTGTGTGTCCGCAAATCCTTGTAACAAGCTTATTTTCCACAGTTTTTATCCGATTTCGATGAAATTTTCAGGAAATGAGCGGGCTAGGGGGTAAATAGTCTCCTATCAGTTTCATCGCTCTTGACTAAATACCTCACTCTGCGCATGCGCAAACGTAAATTCTACCAAGTATCTTTTCTTTTAATTTCAAGTGTACATTACACTCTAATTATAATAAATTTACATTTGTTATATAAAACTAAAACAACAATATTGCAAGGCAATAGGCAAATGCCCGTGGTGCCCCGCTAGAGCAATGCCAAGCATTAATTCATATAATTACAAACTTCATTTTGGTACCTAATTACATCTATTTACAGTCTGGTTTCATGGTCTACACATATATACTCCGAATAATGTTCTCCGATTCAGCAAGTCCCATCCCTATCAACCAAATATCTATTTTCTTTTTGTAAGCGGCACGGCTATATTGTAATGGTGATTTGAGTTCAACCTTAATGGATCTATGAAGAATATATAATACATAATGAGGGCTCATAGTCGTAAGGGTGAGAACAGGCCTTGGCGTTATTACCTTACAATCTAAAACGAGTCATATGGTTATGGTTATCAACGCTCTCAATTATATTTGGGTTCCCGTGGAACTATAGCAAAAGAGATCTTATAAAAAGTTGACGGGGGGCAAACACCTTGAACTCTTCATACAACTGCATGCTCTATGTGGTCTTTTCAATATAATTTTTAAAATCTTCCTTTGAACTACATTGATTTGTTCCAGATGAGAAGGATAAGCCCCCCCCCCAAGCTATGATACCATATTGAATTAAAGACTGGACTAGTGCCATATAGAATAGTCTTAGCTTGTCAGGCTTAAAAGTTTCCTAGAATAATAAAAAACATAACGAAATTTCCTCAGCTTCGCGTGTAAGATGTTTATATGCTTTTTCCATGACAACTCGTCATCCACAACTACTCCCAAGTACCGATAGTGTTCCACTTTTCCAAGGGAAACACATGAGCACCTTGGTTCGGTATTACAAGTATGTGAGACTAGATCATGGTTATCATTACCCCATCCATCACTTTTATTCCCCACTAGCAAATATTTGGTCTTTTTCGAATTTATCGTCAGCAAGCTGTGGGGAAACCAACTGCTCATCGTGATCAATACTCTTTGAGCCTCTGAGAAAATCTCAGACCATGTGTCCTCAGAAATGAGTACCAACGTATCATCCGCAAACAAATATGTTTTACAATTTGGTATATTATTAGGCAAGGCATTAATATGTATCAAAAATAAACTTGCACTTAGCGTTCCACCTTGGATTACACCACACTCAATGTCCTTTGGACTACTCGCGAATTCGTCAATTGAAACGATCTGTTTTCTGGATGAAAGATAGTTCGAGAACCACTCGAGAGCATTACCCTTGACACCAATATTTTCCATACGTTCTAACAATGTTTTCCTATCAATCGTAATTTTCTCACGCTCTAGTCGTCCGATCTTGCTCAAATTTGGATGAGAGTAGGGGGGATGACAATTTGATCATCTTAACTCAATTTCAGTATGATTGTTTAATTAATAGTTACTGCGCATGCGCCAATATGAAATCTTTGTAACACGCTTATTTTCCACAGTTTTCATCCGATCTGGATTAAGTTTTCAGGGAATGTGCGGTCTAGGGTGTAGACGGTCCCCTGTCAGTTTCATTATTACCAAATCAATACTTCACTCTGCGCATGCGCAAACGTAAATTCCATTATGCTCCATTTTTTTCACGCCTTAGTCGTCCGATCTCGCTCAAATTCGGATGATAGTTGGGGAATAGCGGTTTTATCATCCCATCTCAATTTCAATATGATTGTATCAATTTAACTACTGCGCATGCGCCTATGTGAAATCCTTGTAGCGACCTTAATTTCCACTGTTTCCATCCGATTTCGATGAAATTGTCAGAGAATGCCCGAGCTAGGTTGTAGATGGTCCCCTAATAGTTACATTGTTGCCAAATCAATACTTTATTCTGCGCATGTGCCAACGTAAATTTCATTATACTCGATTTTTTTACACTATAGTCGTTCGATTTCGCTTAAATTTGGATGATATTTGGATGAAGATGACTTGATTATCTCATATCTTTTTCAACACGATTGTATAATTAATAGCTAATGCGCACCCGCCAATGTGAAATACTTGTAATGACCTCAATTTCCACAGTTTTCATCCGATTTTGATGAAATTGTCAGCGAATGCGCGGTTTAGGTTGTGAATAGTAACGTGCCTCTTTCATTGTTCTCAACTCATCAGTTCATTCTGCGCATGCGCAAATGTAAATAACATTGAGTATTATTTTTTTGTTTCTTAATTTACCAATTATGACATTTCACGCAACCTCTTGATTTACTATTTTCCGCTATGGGATTATTCAAGATCTTTTAAAACTTTTCAATGATCCATAAATTCATGATAGGTAAACAAGGAAGCTACGTGCCACACCCAACCTGGTTGTCTTTCTTTTTTTTAGCGGTGTAATAAGAGTTTGGGATTTGAGCAACCTTTATTCAAACGCAGTTTTTTAAAACTATATATATATATCTTTTTTTAAAGGAGATATTTTTATTGGCAATAGGAGAGGGATATGAGGCAGTGGAAGGCTGATGAGAGACTGGAGCGTTTGTTGCCCCCTCTACTCTGATTTCCATTTTTCTTGCCGAAATATAGGTAGTGATTTTTGTGTAGCGAGTTCGCGATCAGCTGATGAGAGGGCAGAGACAGCACGGGTAATAATAGGGGAGGGGGCCACGATCACTCCAGTCTCTCATCAGCTCCATCCACTGCCTCTTCCCTCTCCTGCTGCACTTCTAAAACCTGAGAGGGTCTTACCTGCTTAGTGAGTTTAGTTGCTTTTGGATTTTTCGAGGAGTATCAGCGAGCAGGATTCTGTCGTCGGTGGTGCTCCAAAAAGATACACCGCATGCTCCCCCATCTCCAAGGAATCCGGAGAGGTTAGAGATGAACAGGGCGAATAAGAGGGGCTAAGATGGGGTGAGAGAAGGTGTGATAAGGTGAGACAACACCCTCCGTTACCTCAAATCCATTCGACGTTCTGCTAACCAAAAAATATGCCCAGCAATTTCCATACAGAACACATTCTTGTGGTACTCATTCAACATTCCAAACATCACTCACTAGCACAAACCTGAATTCCATGTACTAAATGGGTGAAGTGTGTTGTTCCATTGACTGATTCTCCATTTTCGCTTCTTTGTCAAGCTAAAGGTAGCGGAAGCATTGTTTTTACGTCCTGCCTGGGGTATGAAAAAATCGACAAGATCAAAATATACACTCGCATTTCCCGTTTTAGACCATTATGAACAACTTCCGTTTTGCGTATGTTAGTTTGTGTGACTGTCTGAGGACCCTCAAATTCTTGTGACAAGTTCAACTTAACTGTTGCAGTTTCCATCAGATTTTGATGAATTTTTTATGGAATTAGCGGGTTAGGCTGTACGTGGTCCAATATCAGTTCCACTGCTCAAAAATCGTAAAACTCATCATGCATAATTTTTTCACGGCCTAGTCGTCTGATATCATTCAAATTCGAGGGGTGGCCAACAAAAGACGGTTTGACCATCCCATATCAATTTCAACATATTCATAGGGATCTTTAGCAGTTGCTACGCATACGCAAATTGGAAATCCATGTAACAAGCATTAGGTACCTACTCTACAACTTTCATTCGATTTCAAAGAAATTTTCTGGGTGTGTGTGTGAGGGGGGGGGGGGGGGGGGACTGATTTCATCAGTATAAAATTACTAGTAAAATCTATCAAGCTTCATTTCCTCGTGGCCTATTCTTCCGATCTCGCTCAAATTCGGAGGGTGCTAGCCTCAAATCTTTGTAGCTAGCTTCTTGAGTTTTCATCCGGTTTTGATTAAATTTTCAGGGACTGAAAAGTTGCGGATGGTTTCTTCGCTCCCGACTTACTAGTACCTTTTGCACGTCTATCAAGCGTCATTTACTCATCATCTAATCGACCTTTTAGACCACAACTATAGAAAACCGAATCTGTTTGGGCCGGTGGGGTGACTATTATATTCCACTCAAGAACAGATATGCACCGATTACCGGGAGCCTAATTTGATGATGAGATTTTATGTATAAGTACCTACCTAATGGATAGTTATAGATATAACCTTCTCGAAGGACCACTCCCGATTTGGGAGAAAATTAATGTGTATATAGGTAACGTAAGCAATAAAATTCAAAAGGTACGTTTGAAAACACCGTACACCACGGTGTCCACAAGTTATATTTGTCGACAAGTAATGCGCCTTCAACAATTAATAAGCCTACCTAGTGAGTGGCCACCCAGACTGATATTCAGTATGTACCTACGTTAATATTGCATACAAGAATGATTCGGTATTGTATCTATGATCGGTAAAAGTCTTTAAATTGGTAGGTAGGTCTGACGACGTGGTAGGTAGAGACGTGGTAATGGGTGGATCCACAAAGCAGTAGGTTGATATAGTGCGGGTAGCAATAATATGCGATTAATTAGATAAGCGATCAAGTTTACCTCTGTCAATCAAGTATTCGAAAGATATACTTGAGGTGTGTGGTGCCTTCCTCCCCAAAGGTGCCGGCGAGGGTGCACGTGGCGCAGAACTCAAAAATGGTCACCTCCAGGTGCCAGCAGCTCCTTCAAAAATTCGATCGCTCGTTCCAATAAACTCCACAAGTCCTCAGATCGTGAGAAACTCGGGTTGAACTAATGTGCAGCGTCACAAGGAAACAGGGTTCTAATATGCTTGAAAACTGTATGAAAACCACAAGAGGTAAATATGAAAAAGAAAGGGGGCGCAAGACGGTGTACGGATTGTAGAGCATAGAATAATGAATCTATCCCAGGTGAGCGGCTGATGGGAAGATGGCTGGCGAGTGACGTCACAGGGAAGCCGAAGCACAATAAATCACAAATCACTGCCCTCACTTGCACTTAATTTGCTCAACAACAACAAAAACATGTTTTAACAACTAAATGATTTTAAAAATATAAAGAGCTGATGAACAATAAATAGAAATGCAATAAATAACAAAAAAACACATGAAGAAGGGATGCGCTATGACAATCCAGCATGGATCAATCGACACAAATCCAGCGCACCCGTTCTTGACACGCCGTGGATAGAAAAAATAATGTTTGAATGATAAGGTAATGATAAGAATGATTTAATAGTATTTAGTGATAAGAATATTGTGCTTTTGTGAATATTGTGCTATGGAGTGAAAAATGAAATCCCAGGTAAGTCGAAAATAAAGAGCGGCGTAAACAGAATCATTTAAAACATTTCAATGATCTATAAATTTATAGTACGGATACGAGAAAGCTATGAGTCACACCCTAATCGGCAGATTTTTTTCGAGTTTACCGATGAGTAGCGGGAGCATCATTTTCACTTTCCAGAGACGAGAATTTTTTTCTCCCATATCAAAATATTCTCTCAAAATGTGGGTTTTAGACCATTCTGAACAATTTTGGATTCGCGCCTGTGAGTGTGGGTTTGTACAGAGTTACTTGAGTTGGGCGTCTCAGCGGGAGTGCTCCGTGGTATCACCACATGCGTCCTGAGGGGTTCTTACGTCAACTGGTGGTCATTTTATAGGAGCACTTCCTTTCATTATGATGAAAAACTTACTTAAATGTCATTATCCTCTTCTTTTGAATCGGTTTTTAAAAAACTTGCTCCAATTTCAATTCATGCCTAGATAGTTTATGAAAATTCGCCAGATCATGCTGCATGTGGAACAGCGAATTTTTGAAGAAAATTAAGCTATTGCTCTCGCCTCAAAATTTGTAGAATGTGAATTTTTGAGAAAAAAAATTATGCAGAAATCCGGGATATTCTGAATCATATTCTGAAGTCTTCGGGTTGAAATTTTCAAAAATGTAGTCAAAAATTTCAAAATAGCCTGTTTTTTGCGATTAGTCGTGCGAAATAATTTTTTCAGCATACTAACATGTGGTATATTCGGAATCCCCTATAAGAATTTTTGAAAAATCAAAATCGGTAATATTCTTCAAAAATTCGCTCATTTATGACTGGACTTTTTTTTTTTTTTTCGATGCTTTTTTGCCATATCAAATTAAAATGTGGCTCAGTGCTCCGTGGGAACGTAATTCCTCCATTCTTCCTTCATCCCTAGAGCCAGCGTCTGATAAACCTGGGCGTCTTCCCCCTTTTTCATGTATTTATTTATGCTCTGCGCAAGCTCAAACGTAAATTCCATTAAGCATCAGTAGCTGCTTCACATGAGCGAACCACAAGTCCTGATAGCAAGAATGATATCTATAGTTTTCACCTGATTTCGATGACATTTTCAGATATTCAGTGGTTATTTAGACTGTAAATGGTTTACAATAAACTCCTTCGCTTCCGAATCATTAGTAGCTTTTGTGCACGAGCAATCGTAACATTTATCAAGCACAATTTTGTCATTACCTAGTTGTCCGATTTCGGTCAAACTCCAAAGAACCCCACTATGGAATGTTTAAAAATTGTTTCGAACATTTTAATGATCTGTTCATCCATGTATACGGATTAGAAGAAGCAACGTGCCACACCCCTTTTTTCTTTTTCTTTCTCTAGAAGATTTTTTCCAAACGAACTACTTCAATTATAAACAACGATGTCTACCGTGGTTTGTACACTTTTCCTGACTAATACTCTGCTAAAAATATAAATTTAACATTTTTTGCCATTTTGGTAATTTTTAATAACTTATTAAGCCTGTTTTACTGGAATTTGAGCCATTAATTATGCTCAAAAAGTGCTGTCTAAAGACATCATCACATGCTTTTTTGAAATTCTTGAGGTTTTGGCGAATGAAGTTATTGTATAAAAAGAGTTATCGTCTGGAATGATACATGCATGCATAGATATTCTGAAATAGAAAATTCCGTTTTAGGGGGCTCGTCATTAAATATAAAATAAAAAACTGAATTAAAAAGTGGGGAGCACGGCCGCCAGTGGAGCTCCGTCCTAGCACAACCCGTTGCCAAGATATGCTTTTTTTTTTTAATTTTTTTTGAAAACCACTTTTTTGACACAAAACCCCATAATTCTCCCTTTTAAATCTACTTCTCTCAATTTTTGACCATATTTTCAGAATCCGCGTTGAATTGACATCAAGAACAAATGATTTTCATATTTATTTAACACCACTCAGACTCATTTATTAAGAAACAAAGGTCAATTCGTTTAGAAATTGAGAAATTTAAAATATATTACAAAATTGGACTTTCCCTCGAAATTATAGTAAAAGGCGGCCAAATTTCACAAAAAAACCTGCTTCATCAAATGCCTACTCTTTCCAACGGTGTATAACATTTCAATTTTACTTTGCAACAGGAGACATTTATGCATGTATAATATGGGTGTATGGATATATACATGCATATATATATATATATATATATATATATATATATATATATATATATATATATATATATATATATATATATATATATGCATAAGAAAAAATTATAATACGATAAAGTGTTGAAATCGTTTCAGAATGCTTCAAAACGGTTTTCCATGAAAACAATTTTGGAAAATTCTATTGTTTGAATTTTTAGAGTAATTGAAACAACTTAATTTTCTTTGAAAATTTGATTAATATTCAAAAATCTGTAATATACACAAATCAAGTGGAAAATCAATTTACAAATTCGTTTCAGAAAATAGGGTTTTGTGTTAAATGTAATGTCATTAGTCCAAACTCCAATTGAAGGTTATTATTCACAGAGTCTATTAATCTACAATAATCTTCACCCCAATCATCAGCAAAACCATATAGTTTCCCACCAATATTCAATTAATTGTAGGCTACATGTTTGACAAGTTTGATATGTTTTTTTTTTTTTTTTTCTCTTAAAAAGATTTTTTTTTTTTTTTATTACAAATGTAAAAATTCATTAACAGAACAATCAAACAATAACAAGATAATTAAAACTTAATCGCTCAACCATGGGAGGGTAAACCTCCATAGGAAGGGGAAATTTTTTAAAATAACTGAACCGCATTATTCTCGATGCCAGTGGGTTGAAAAGAATTTCATCTTTATGAGTGCACAATGCTAAGAAAAGAATCCTTTCGGTTGCAATGATGAAAGTTAATGAAAAAGTGTAACTACGAGGAGCAAGAGGAAAGAGAGGCGTTTCGGCTATTTGTTGGGGAGTTGTTGGTTGACAAATATGAGACAAGATATACATAGCCCGCTCTATGGCCCGTGAACCCTCCTTAGACAACTACCTCTGAATTATGACCCCTCCCCGCCTCACACCCCGCCGCAACGCCTCCCGTCAATTTATCACGTCTTCCAACCACATACTTACGTTATCGTTGTGACAACTTTAGCTCAACTAATATGATCACAAGGGAACGATGTTTTTAAACTCGAGAATATTTTTGCAAAAGCATAAATAAAAGTGGAAAATTAAGAGGTTGAGTGGACAGGGTTACGAAGAAGATGAATAAAAAATGAAGTTCCAGTCATCCAGCTTGATCGTATGAGCGAATTTTCATTAAAAAAAAAAATATAAAAAAAAAATATATATATATATATACATATATGTGTATATATATATATATATATATAAATACACACAGGGAGTCCCCAAACCGTTTCCCCCCTGCTAAAATCGTTGATAATAGTCCCAAAAAATGGAATTTTCTCAATCTTAAGGTTTTTTGTAAAGATCTTAAAAAAGACAAAATTGCGCTCGTACGCGAACGTTTGCAATTGACATCAACTTCGTTATTTTAAATGAGGACTCCCATTTTTTATTGCAGATTTGAATCGTAGGAGAAATTTCATGAAAAAATGACCCATCACTCGATTTTTTCAGTGCGCGCAAACGGGCGCGATTCCGCTCCAAAAGTGCGCAATTCCGCTAAAAGGGCAATGTCTGTGAAATACTGAGTTTTAAAAGATACTCAGTTGCCTCATGATTTTAGAGTATTTTTTCATGCGGAAACGTGTAATGATGTTCATTTATTGATATTTGCTGAACCAACTTGGGATAACGCTTTGTGGAAATATGTAAGAAAAGTGCAATTCTGGTCAACTTTTCGATGTTTTCCCAAGTTGGTGTTGCAGTACCAATAAATTAACATCATCAAGAGGTTTAGCATGAAAAAATATTCCAAATCGTGAATTACATGTGGCAATTGAGTAGGTATCTTCAAAAACACAGAATTTCACATTTATTGCACTCTTAGAGCGGAATTGCGCATTTTTGGACCGCCCGCCCGTTTGTACGCACGATGAGTTATTTCTTCATGAAATTTCAGGTAAAATTCAAATCTGTAATGAAAAAATGGGGGTCCTCATTTAAAATAACGATGTTCATGTCAATTGCACACGTTTGCGCACGTGCGCAATGCGCAATTTTGTCATTTTTGAGATCCTTACAAGAAAACATTGATTGCAATTTGCAATTTTTTTACCCAGTGTTGAAGATTTTAGTAGGGGGGGGGGGGGGGGGAGGGGGGAGAGAGTTGGTGATAACCGGTATATATATATTTTTTAAAATGTATATCGATCTTTACTTGATTATGAAGACTTGGTATATTGGAATTAATTATTGCATTGACGAAAGAAGCCGGAAATGGCTAGAAAAATTTGCAACCGTCTAGGAGAGATCTCAGCTGCTTTTTCTCAACTCAGTCGCTACGATATTTGAAAACTGAAATAACGCAGGTAGACTGAGCATTACCTTCCTCGTAGACAACACAATGTAGTAATAGAGCACACACTAAAAAATGAGAAATGAAAGATCCATTTTTTGTTTCTAGATACAAATGGCATGGAAACGTCCAAACGTAAATACGAACAAAATCGCGCTTTTCACAGAACAACGTTTTTTCAACCTGTCGTTATATTGGAGCTATTGAAATTCTGATTTAGCTTTTCCGGAATATAATGGTCTATCTGTGGAATATCGAATAAGGAAAAATTTGAAGTTACTAAATTCAGTAGAGCGTAAAGCGCCAGTTTCAAAAAAGTTCCAATCATGCAGCATGATCGTATGAGCAAATTTTCGTAAATTATCGTATTGTATAATTTTAATTGTTTTGAAATCTGAGCTTTTCGAGTGTGAGAAATTGTTAAATATTAATTTTATGGAAAAGAATGTATTCTAAACAATAATCTCCTATTCAAATAGAGGTTTGGAATTTTTAACTTTATTAGCAGTTTTTGTCGATTTTTTAGCATATTTGAATGCCTTTTAAGTAAATTTTCCAACATAATTTTGTACATACTTTTTTTAATGTTCTATTTTATAGTTGATTTGTTAGTTCTTTTTTATAGTTTATTTTCTATTTATAGTTGTTTTATTCTATTTATAGTTGTTTTATTCTGTTTATAGTTGTTCTATTTTATAGTTAGTTAACTTTATTTGAGTAATATTCTACCAAAAAATATAAATTTTGCGATTTTTAGCCTTTAGAAATTTTTAGTCATTTTTTAAAATTTGACCAACTCAATGTTCTCAACACGTCCTGGCCAACGAACTCATTCTTTCGTTTGAAAAGCTTGATTATTTGGCTCAAAAACGGAATTTTTTTCTCAATCCTAACGAGATAAAAATTCTGGAATGACACACGCACATACACACACACACACACACACACACACACACACACACACACACACACACACACACACACATTAAATTGAAAAATAAACAAATAAAATAAAAAAGTGGGGAGGACGCCCAGGTTTACCCGACGCCGGCTCTAGGGATAAGGGAAGTTGTAGGACGAGGAGGATTAATGGGATGAAAGGAAGTGCCCCTATAAAATGTCCACCAGTTCAAGTAAGAACCCCTCAGGACGCGGGTGGTGATACCACGGAGTACTCCTGCCGAGATGCCCAACTCGAGTAACTCCGTGGCGCTTTTCCCGCACCACACCCCGCGCCATGACACGGTCGCGGCAATGACCTTGATGTTATTAGGTGCCACTCCTTTTAGCTCAGATATCGCTTGGCGCAGATCATTTCTATCATATTTACTTTTCTTAGCCCGCCAGGTCTGCTCCATGTCCACGCTGCCACTGACAACCTGGACATCCAGGATTATGGCAGACCCATCGGGCTTGATCGCAACGATATCTGGCTTCTTGCCCCGGTCACTCGGCATGTGGTATAGTCTCTCCCTTTCGACATCCCAACCGCTAGATGACAAAACACCTGCTATCTGCTTGGTAACCGCATCGCGACGTAAAATGCGGCCACCGTGAGTACGAGGACACTGCTCCACCACATGATAAAGATTCTCATTTCTACCCCCGACAGGCACGGCAAAGGGTGTCAACTGTCCCGAGACTACTCCTCGAACACCTCACCGAGGTGGCTAGTGTAGCCACCTGGACGGCGAGAAAATGGCGATAGTCTCGGGCCCCAATGCCCTCTGAAGCCCATTCCACCCACTGTGTAGAAATGGGGGGTTCAGAGCACTGTCGGAGCTTTCTACCATCTATTGACTCATGCAGCGCAGCAGCGAACTCAGCAGATGAGTTGGGTTTTGGATGAGTTGCTCGGTCGCACCACAGCAACTGCTGCCTGACAAAGTTCAGGTCAGCAGGAGTGCGGGCAACCTCCCAGCTCGAGCCCCTAAGGGCAAGCAGGCGCTGGCGGCGTAAAGATGGGATGCTGGCAGAAAGAGAGACAATGCCGAGCCCACCGGCCTTGACCTGACTTTGGGACACTTGGGACACCAGGTGGAAAGCCTAGCCAAGAGCGCACAGCAGAGCGAACTTCACGATCTAACTCAAGCAGCCTCCCCGCAGTAAGCCTGCCAAGGACTAACCCATCGGTAAGCTTTGGCAGTAAGTACGTGCGAAGGAGGCGCAGCTTCTGCTGTGGCTTCAATGGAGCCTTGGTGACACGAGCTAATGCTCCACCAAGGTCCACATGGCTTGCGGCTATAGTGGCCACACCCATGAAGTCGACCCCAAGGTACCGCCAGACCTCCAACACGGATCGGGCAGGGATGGAAGTTTGTCCTAAGACAAAACACTCCTCATCCACTACCTTCAACTGATGCTGGCGACCAGACTGGACCAAGGAGACCGACCCACACTTAGCTGGGTTGACCACCAAACCACACCTGGCTAGCTGTTCAGCAAATGCGTTGAGGGAGATCTGCAAGCCCTCACGGGTTTCGGCGAGTAGGATGACATCATCAGCAAAAGCCAATGCACCTACTCGCACCCCACTGGCGAGATCAAACCCTATTTCAGCTGGCAGCTTACCCAAGGCCGTATCCACGACCAGGTTGAAGAGGAGTGGCGACAGAGGATCCCCCTGGCGTACCCCGCGCCCAATAACAACATCCCCTGACATCTCACCTCGTGCCTCGAGGACCGTCACGCCTTCGTGGTACAGACAGGCAACATACTCAATTAAACGAGCAGGTGCCCCGACACCACAAAGACAATCGGTCAGGGCAAAGTGGCTAACTGTGTCAAAGGCCTTAGCGACGTCCAGAGCGGCAAGATGGAGCTGCCGTTTCTTGATACGGGCCAGCGAAATGACAGTTTGGAGAACTGTTAGATTCTCCGCTGTGGCCATCTGCTGGCCGAAATGCTCTCTGGACGTCACCTATGACACCAGCCACTTGGAGGCGAGATACACACACACACACACACACACACACACACACACACACACACACACACACACACACACACACACACACACACACACACACACACACACACACACACACACACACACACACACACACACACACACGCACACACACACACACACACACACACACACACACACACACACACACACACACACACACACACACACACACAAATATATATATATGTATATCTTCCTTCTGATTTTTCACCTCAAACAGTAGATGCAGCGATTGACACGCACGATTCTACATTATTCATTCCCAATGCCAGTAACGACAGCAATGAAGCAGTTCCACCTTCCCCTTTTGAAGTCACTTCAAGCATCTGCAACCTTTCTTACCGCACTCTTAATACAAATGAGATCTCTGTGTTGACCAAAGGCCTCTCCTTTTGACCATCACCCAAATTAAACCATATTGCTCTTCACGAGGATATCCAGGCATTCTGCAGACGTCTGCGATTACAATACTTTTGGAGCACAAGTGAACAAGAGATAATTAAGGAAAACAACGTATCCGAAACCATTCACTGATTAACTTTAAACCTCCTTCAGACAAGTAACTCAAACCCTCGCCAGCTTCTCATCCCCTTGAACAATTTATTTCCCAGTTCTTACAAAACATTTTGAACCTCTCATTCCTTCACTCGCTTCAACCAAAAAACAATGTCTCTCCAGATGAAGAACGTGCATTGATGAATCTAAAGCGCGACCACACCATCAAAATCATGTCAGCGGACAAAGGCTCCGCTGTTGTGATTATAGATGTTGAAGATTACCGCACAGAAGCCATAAGACAATTACAGAATGAGAGATTCTATGAAAAATTAAATGATGACCCCGCTCCCACATTCATGACTGAAATAAAAAACGTTTGCCAAGTTGGGTGTGGCACATAGCTTCCTCGTTTACCTATAATCTTTTTCCTTCTGTCATCCAAATTTAAGCGAACTCGAACGACTAGAGAGTGAAAAGATGTAACATGATGGAATTTACGCTTGCGCATGCGCAGAATGAATTATTGATTAGGCAACAATGAAACTGATAGGGGACCATCTACAACCTAATCTGCGCATTCTCTCGAAATTGGATGAAAACAGTGGAACTCAACGTCCACTCTCCACTCTCTGCCGCTTCTGTGGGGCAGAAGACGAGACGGCGAGTCATGTGGTCTGCCATTGCCCTATGTTGGCAAGAAATCGCTTCTTGAATTGGGGCAGAACCTCCATCGATCCCCAAGACATTAAGATGGGGGAGATTAAGACTCTCCTCGCTTTTGCCAAAACGTGGTGGGGAAGGATTGACTTCCCAGCTGTGGCTGGCATTGGCGATATGGCGCCAAGCCAGACTGGGGCTGCGACTCAGTAACTTACCGAGGGTGAAGCACTCGGGCCCAGACAGTGCCTGAGGGCTGGTAGGAGTGCCGGAACCAGGCAGATAGTGCTTGGTTTGGCAGGGCTATCGGTATCGGGCAGACCTAGTGTCTGGGATGGGGAGGAGGTACGTCCTCCTTCTCCAGCTACAATAGGCCATTACGGCCTCAGTGGCTTAAAAAAAATAAAAAAAAAAAAAAAAAAATAATAAATAAAAAATAAAAAAAAAAAAAAAAAAAAAAAAGAAGCGAACTCGAACGACTAGAGAGTGAAAAGATGTAACATGATGGAATTTACGCTTGCGCATGCGCAGAATGAATGATAGGGGACCATCTACAACCTAATCTGCGCATTCTCTCGAAATTGGATGAAAACAGTGGAACTCAACGTCGTTACAAGGATTTCACATAGGCGCATGCGCAGTAGCTATTAATGATAAAATCATGTTGAAATTTATATGGGATGGTCAAATCGTCATCCCCAAACTATCATCCAAATTTCAGCAAGATCAGACGACTAGGGCATACAAAAAGCAGCATAATGGAATTTACGTTGGCGCATGCACAGAATGAAGTATTGAGTTGACAACGATGAAACTGATAGGGGATCGTCTGCACTCATGCCCGCACATTCCCTGAAAATTTCATCCAGATCGGATGAAAACTGTGGAAAATAGGCTCGTTACGAGGATTTAATATTGGTGCTTGCGCAGTAGTTATTAATGATACTATCATGTTGAAATTGATATAAAATGATAAAATTGTTATTCCCCCTACTATCACCTAAATTTGAGTGAGGTCGAATGACTTGGGCGTGAGAAAATGATGCTTGGTAGAGTTTAAGTTTTCGCATGCACAGAGTGAGGACAAACGACAGACAGACACACACACACACACTTTTTTTTGTACATAACTCCCCTCAAAGGCGGAGGGGGCACAGCATTAAATTGAAAAATAAACAAATAAAATGAGAAAGTTGGTAGGACGCCCAGGTTTACCCGACGCCGGCTCTAGGGATAAGGGAAGTTGCAGGATAAGGAGGAAGAATGGGATGAAAGGATGTGCCTCTATAAAATGACCACCAGTTTAAGTAAGTACCCCTCAGGACGCGGGTGGTGATACCAGGAGCACTCCTGCTGAGATACCCAACTCAAGTAACTCCATGGCGCTTTTCCCGCACCACACCCCGCGCCATGACAAGGTCGCAGCCATGACCTTGATGTTATTAGGTGCCACTCCTTTTAGCTCAGATATCGGTTGCCGGGGTCATGCGGCCAAAGCATTCATCGAAAGATGCATCATGAGATCGTGCATATACCCCGACTTTAAGTGGTCTAGGTTGATGAACAGAGGCCTTGTGATTGTTCACCCGGCTTACATGCAAAAAATGGAATCACAAATATTATTCTGTTTCAGCCATCGATACCAAAATTGAAACGACGATACCAAGGCTCACAAAATCATTTCTATTCTCGTTTTGCTTTGAAGTGAAAGTATTGCGCAAAATGCCAGATACGGCAAATGATCGTTTAGTCAGAGGGTGCTCACCGATGGGTTTTAGGAGCTAACAGACCCCCTGGCCTCAATTTAAATGACTGATTACAAGCAAAAAATGGCATTACAAATTGTTCTATTTCAGCTATGGATATCTAAATTGAAACGACGCCACCAGGGCGCACGAAATTTTTCTGTAATCAATATTTGCTCAAAATATTAGAACCTATTTTTCATGCTAAATATCTGTCTAAATTTGTTTCTCATAATATTCCTTTTTTATAAGATTGAGTTTTTACGCAATGTTTGTATATTCTTGTATATTTTTTAAATGTCACAGTATGATTTGCAGTCCATTTTTTCCCGTTCCGTTCTTCTGTGTCCCCTCAGGAGGCATTCTTTATCAATTTTTAATGCAGAGGATATGAATGGCAGGAATACTTCATCTCCGTCTACAAGTGGGAAGGCTTCCTTACAGTGTCGACGAAGTTATGGCTGACTCTTTCATTTCCCCGAGGTATTATCTACTCAAGCGTTTTACGAGTCTTAAAACGAAGATGAGTCCCACGATAAACGACCTTTTTTGTGAATTAAAACAAGACCTCTACTCTTTTCACTGCCTATTAAGGACAAATGGCCCAACAGTTATGAGCCTACGGGTGGATATTACTAATTTTACGACACGCTTTGTAACTTTTATTGATGTACACGGAATTCCCGTTAGAAGACTCGAAAGCTTAAGAGCCGAACAACACGAATAATGAAAAATTGACGATTGTAGGTCAATAGCATGGGAATGAACTTTACTGGTAGCAACTCAAAATTTCTACTTTTGCTTTGGGAGATTACGATATAACTTCTTGCCCGCATCCGACCGATCTACAAATGGTTTCTTGAATTACATGGGTACATGGAAAATGAAAAGCTTTTGAATATAAGATTTAGGATTCAAATACCTATCTAATTGGTTTCTACCACTTACGAAAATACTTCAAATTAAGTATGTTATAAGAGAAAAAATTGAGCGACCTCGGACCAGCCAAAGAACAATTCTAGTGGCATTATTATTCGGCAATGCACCAGTTTCCAGCAGTTTCAATTTCTATTTTTTTAAATAATGGATTGGTACTAATTTCGACTCAAATATGGCACCATTCAAACAATCCAACCGTTTTGTACGGATATTCGCCAAAATCTAGGTCGGTCTGCAACAAAACCGAATATCATAACGTGATAAATAGGTCACTCCTTCTTCAACCCCCATGATGGTAGCCCTCTGAGCCAGCTGAGTCTTGTAAGGAGACATGAAAAGAATGCACTGTTTTTAGATTATATTATGTGGTTTCTTGCTCGGTTTCACGATCTATTCATTTATCCACAAATCTCTGCACGTTCTCAGCCCTTTTTAAACCCTCAATTTTGTATTTTTAATACCTTAACACAGGTATTAGATACTGTTATATTTTCCGTTCAATCACTTCTACACGTTATTTGTTCTTCAACTAATTCTATAAGTCCTTGTTACGATATGTGAGGAAGCCTATACAGCCCACCCAACTTGGCAGACGTTTTCTCTAGCGCGGCATGACGCTCGTACTGTCCCCCGATGGAAAGAATGAACGCGAGGACCGACCCAATCCTTAACAGAAAATATCCGGTCAACCTCCTCCGAGCTTGTCATTTGTCCAGGAAAATCCCGTTTTCGGCAACTTTCACTCAAATCCTTTACCTGACTTCCCATTAGGTACTTTGAAAACATTATTTGCTCTTATCTGGTGTTTCTTTTATTTTCTCATCTATTCACACTTGCCACTTCCAAAATGTGCCATAAGTTAATCTTCCCTTCCCCTCACTGTCAGTTTGCACCTCCCTCTTGGTGCTCAAGTCTTTTCAGTTGAATTCCCAATAGGCTATCATTGTCATTGTCGTTTGCTGCGTGGTGTGCTTCTGTGATTGAACGTTTCTCTAAGAGCTAACCGTTATCCCCAAGAATGTGCCCTATTTCAACCGTTTGTTCAAACGTGATCGTCTCTCCTTACATTTCTCCTTAAATTGGCTACATACACTATTTAATAACTGATTATTTGTGTGTTTTCCCGCTTATTTATCGGCTTTGTAAGATACCCACTGAGCTGTGCAGTTTGTATACGAATAATATTCATGGCGACCTCATAAACTCGCAAGAGAGGAAAACCCATTCACAGCGAGGCAAGAGGGATTATTGCCAAAGTGATTGAAGAATGTGACCACGAGAAACCTAGGAAGCATCTCACAATCGACGTGTTTTTTTATTCTTTTTTTAAGTAGGACAGCCTGAGGGTTGGTCGCAGCGCCAATATAATATGATCCTTTAATTTGTGTTAACCAGACCTTGAGATGTAGGTACAAGTTAGATACCTGAAAGACATCAGGAGTCCAAGTCGGACGTGGAAGCAGGAGCGTGGTTCCTGGTCTAAGTGTTGACAGGCTCTAATGGGTTTACAAGAGTCTCAGGGGTGTAGGTATCCGAGTGAAGAGCATAGTTAATAGCCTCGCTCTTCCTCCTGGCCGCCACTCCAGTCGGAGGTTGCCCCTATTAATAGCCGGGAGTGTGTTCGCTACTTTGTCACATCTAACAAGGTTTAATGGCGCTGCCACTATATTTATTATCTTCGAGCCGACTCTTCCTCCGAGAGGCTTATTGACGTTTACTGCCGCCGCGGCTTCCTTGTAGTCAAGCGTAAGAAAGGCGGACGTGGCGGTGGAGGGTCGGACCTCCCAACGTACAAAGTGGATCCAGTACTGTTGTGACCTTCGCTACCAGCATCATAAATCTGTCGCGATTTCGGAGGTTATAGAAACTGAAGCTAACTGAACACGAGAAAACTAAAGCTATCCCAAATGCCCCAAAAATCTAATCCCCCCCCCCCCCCCCCCCCCTCATTTTCTCACAATTTTTGAGAAATCAAAGTGAAACGTGGAGAGCGTTTCGGGAGTGCCTGATTATAAATTTAGAAAATGAAACATTGTAAACATGGAACACAATCATCTCTTCTAATGACACCCCTTGTTGTAATAGAAGAATTCGCTTTGAGAACTCAAATGTATTTCTGTCGGAGGAGGGACTTTGGAACATTTATGACGAGATGATGATGATATTATGTGGTTGATGCTTCCGTTGGACCCAAAAACCTTAAGTAAAAACGGTTTTTCGAAGCTCAATGTTCAATATTTTTATCCAGTCCATCAACGAGAAAAAAAAAATTTGACTGGGTGGAAAAATTAATTTAAAAAAGTTCCAGTCATGCAGCATGATCGTATGAGCGAATTTTCGTAAATTATCGTATTATACTCGTATTATGTTAAATTATTTTGAAAATTGAGGACTTTTGAAAAATGAGGAATTGTTAACTGCCAATTTTATGGCAAACAATTCTTTGTAAGTAATAATCGGCTTTTCAAAAAGTGATTTCGGATTTTTAAATTTTTTGCAGTTTTTATTGATTTTTTTGCACATTTTAATGAAATTTAAGTAAATTTTTCAGCATAATTTTGTACATTAATTTTTGATTGTTATATTTTATAGTTAATAAACTTTATTTGAGCAATATATTTCAAAAATATATAATCTACCTATATAAAGGTTTTTTCTTTTATTTGATTGTTTGTTCTTTTATAAAGGTTTTTGGTTTTTTTTTATTTGACAAATAGATTCCAGTTTGTTGACATTGATGGATGTCGAAGTGACCTTGTTCGTGTGCCGATGGAGGTCCCCCAGGGTTCAGTCTTGGGGCCTATACTGTTTTTAATTTATATTAATGATATTTTTGAATTGGAAATCGGGGGAGCTATTGTCGGCTTTGCGGATGACCTTCCCTTGATAATTGTGGCAGATTCGTGGACTGCTGCACATAAGCACGCTTCTTTTGCAGTAAGAGTTATCTCTGATTGGTTTGTCCAAAATGCACTACTGCAAACAAACTAAAAACGTCATATATGACTCACTCGATCACTGAAGCAGGACAGCCTGACTCTTCAGAGATCCCTTTCCATGTCCGCTCAAGTTCGTGCTCTTCAACTCCCTGCGTTTGCCCTCGCATTCAAAGAGTGGATTGTCAACGTTATTTGGGTGTTTTGGTTGATAAGCATTTGAAATGGAAAAACCATATCCTACATGTGAGCAATTCAATCAGATGATCTTCTTTCATTTTTTCTTTTCTTAATAAATTTCTTCCCTTATCTGCCCTAAAAATGACTTTTCATGCATATGTTTATTCTATTCTAACTTATTGTATTCCTGTGTGGGGTGGTGCGTATCAAACTACTTTTAAGTCAGTTGAGGTGGCAATAAAAACGGTATTGAGACTTATATTTAGAATTGGATATCGGATCCATAGTAAACCGTTGTTTATAAAAATTGGAATACTCCAATATATATATCGCACCCATCCTAGAATAAGGGTACAACTCAAAAATTGTCATTTTCGGCAAATCGCATTCAAAGTTTTCCTTCCACACCATTGGCTACCCGTTCTTTGGAACACGATGAACATAATTTATCTTTGCGAAAATTGTTTCCTACATTATTACTCTAACGCCCCATGGTGAATAAATAGTTTTTTTGCCAGTGGGAAGGGAGTGGGGGGAACGGTTTTGTTGATTTTTTAAGAATTTTTGAGTTGTTCCAACTCAAACACTGAAATCTCACCAGTCAGGATCCGAAATGTTCAGAAAAGAAAGACACAAGTTAAAATAACAACTCAAAACGAGACACAGACTGCGTGAACTCAACTGAGTTGTGTCTTTCTTCCTAGGACGTGAATTGGTTACCCCCTCCATAGAAGAAAGACACACGCACTCTCTTGCGGAATTAGAGTGCCCTACACATATCTCCACCTTCTACAGACAAACTAGACCGTTTCTACTTCTCAGAACCACAACTAACTCAAAAATCGCGATTTTTGAGTTGTACCCTTATTCTAGGACGGGTGCGATATATTGTATATATATATATATATAGGTATATGAAAAAACGTCAAACTCTAGGATTCGTTTCAGAATGTCTCAAAACGGATTTCAATGAAGAAAATTTTCGAAAAATTTGGTTTTAAAATTTTTTGAGCCATTGCAATAGCTTCATTTAATATATCTCTCTCTCTATATAACTCTCTCTCACTCTCTCTCTCTCTCTCTCTCTCTCTCTCTCTCTCTCTCTCTCTCTCTCTCTCTCTCTCTCTCTCTCTCTCTCTCTCTCTCTCTCTTCTCTCTCTCTCTCTCTCTCCCTCTCTCTCTCTCTCTCTCTCTCTCTCTCTCTCTCTCTCTCTCTCTTCTCTCTCTCTCTCTCTCTCTCTCTCTCTCTCTCTCTCTCTCTCTCTCTCTCTCTCTCTCTCTCTCTCTCTCTCTCTCTCTCTCTCTCTCTCTCTCTCTCTCTCTCTCTCTCTCTCTCTCTCTCTCTCTCTCTCTCTCTCTCTCTCTCTCTCTCTCTCTCTCTCTCTCTCTCTCTCTCTCTCTCTCTCTCTCTCTCTCTCTCTCTCTCTCTCTCTCTCTCTCTCTCTCTCTCTCTCTCTCTCTCTCTCTCTCTCTCTCTCTCTCTCTCTCTCTCTCTCTCTCTCTCTCTCTCTCTCTCTCTCTCTCTCTCTCTCTCTCTCTCTCTCTCTCTCTCTCTCTCTCTCTCTCTCTCTCTCTCTCTCTCTCTCTCTCTCTCTCTCTCTCTCTCTCTCTCTCTCTCTCTCTCTCTCTCTCTCTCTCTCTCTCTCTCTCTCTCTCTCCTCTCTCTCTCTCTCTCTCTCTCTCTCTCTCTCTCTCTCTCTCTCTCTCTCTCTCTCTCTCTCTCTCTCTCTCTCTCTCTCTCTCTCTCTCTCTCTCTCTCTCTCTCTCTCTCTCTCTCTCTCTCTCTCTCTCTCTCTCTCTCTCTCTCTCTCTCTCTCTCTCTCTCTCTCTCTCTCTCTCTCTCTCTCTCTCTCTCTCTCTCTCTCTCTCTCTCTCTCTCTCTCTCTCTCTCTCTCTCTCTCTCTCTCTCTCTCTCTCTCTCTCTCTCTCTCTCTCTCTCTCTCTCTCTCTCTCTCTCTCTCTCTCTCTCTCTCTCTCTCTCTCTCTCTCTCTCTCTCTCTCTCTCTCTCTCTCTCTCTCTCTCTCTCTCTCTCTCTCTCTCTCTCTCTCTCTCTCTCTCTCTCTCTCTCTCTCTCTCTCTCTCTCTCTCTATCTCTCTCTCTCTCTCTCTCTCTCTCTCTCTCTCTCTCTCTCTCTCTCTCTCTCTCTCTCTCTCTCTCTCTCTCTCTCTCTCTCTCTCTCTCTCTCTCTCTCTCTCGCGAATTTTTTGACAGCAAATTCGAGTTTAGCGACTCAAAAAACATAAGAAAACGAATTTTCACAATTTTACAATGAATTCTGAAATAATGACATTTTTTGACATGATTTTGACGATTTTGAGATTCCAAACTATCAAAAGTTGTTGCTGTCGACTTGTTTTATATACGAAGTTTCACTGTTTTACAAAGAAGTTATATATTCAAAAGTCCGATATTGGCAAAAAAGCGTATTTCAAAAACCAAAATCGAGCTACCGGCGTAGGTTTTTGTTATGCAAAAAATCTGAAAAAATTCAGGGGTCATTTTTTTGACATTTTAAACCAAATTTCGGGTGGAGGTCATCAAAATTCTACCTTTCTCAAAATAGCAGGCACCCTACTGAAAAAATGCAATATCGTCTCTTTATTTTCTGATTGGAGTGAATCAATCGTGTTTTCCAGAAATACAAAATGTTGCAAGCAAAGAAATTTACGGCTACAGAGCTGAAAGAGCGGAAACGTTTAGTAGAGCAAAGGCGGAGAGAAAGAAGGCAGAATGATCCTTCATGAAGCTATAATACCTGCTCAATGCGACGCATGAGACTGATGAACACAATAATGATTGACTGAATTATCCCTTAGTACAAAGCTTTCGAATAAAATTTACTTTCTAATCGATGTTTGTAGATTTGGATCTTTTTGAGTCAGTTCCATGGCAGCATTGTCAGTGTATCAAAATTTCGTAATTTAGGCTTGAAAATGATTAGGTATTGACCTCTAAAAACTATTCATCACATATAGTTTTTTACTGAAGAACAAATGCATACTTGGAAAAATAAGTCTACCTATGTATCTGGCATTTTTCTGAAAACTGTAAGCTGAAAATTGGCCTTCTACTGAGAATCACTCATAACTGTTAGGGAAACTATTATAGTGTAAATATAGTGAAAGTGTCAATGTTATCAAAATAGTCTACAATGAGCAAGGGTTTTACCTATTAGCAGTCCAAATCTAATTAGATTTGTGGATAATAAATCAATACTAAGTGGCAGAGTGTTGCAAAAGGAGCATCGTGCTACAACTGTGAGATGAGTGCCCATGTGAAGTAAACATGAATTTCTCGTCTCAGTTGGAGTCCTTGGAACCTAAGCCCCAAAATTCAGCGAAGTCAATTGTATTGTTAAGGATTTCAAAGACAAATACTTGCTAGTTCACATGTGGACGATGATTTTGGACAAGTTCTTGCTGAGTTGTTCAATCTAAATGCCCAACGTGCATTCGAATTAGACTAAGCCAAGTGCTCCTGGGAACTTGGGAACTCAAACGCTTCCCTTTCACGCCTACACACTGCTGCGCTAAGCTGAAACAATCATTTGCGCAGTATTCAACTTGCCTTGACCACAGCGATGAAAAGTCGAGGAAAAGAGTATAGTAATGGAGAAGGTCGCCGCAACTACAATGGCGCATAATTCTTCGGGCAAATGTCAGTTGGTATGTTTCAATTGTGGGATGAAACAAAGGGGTGTAAAGAGTGGAGGTAGGTACTGTTGAAGAGTCCGCCATTCCCTCCCATTTAACTTTTGATTGCCAAGGGGAGGGGATGTTGCAAAGCGTTCCCCCGAGCGAGCCTTTTCCGAAGTGACTACAATTATCATTACATCTCCTCGCTCCTCTCCTCCCCCGACCAACTGTGCCCCTTGTTCCGCACAAAACGAAAAGAAGAAGAAAAAAGAGAAAAGAAAAGAAGTTGCTAAGAGTCTGCTACAAAAGTCTAAATCCGGCAGAGACCCGCCCTCCTTCTGCATGAAAAACGTTTTGACGAGAGATTTCATTCCTTAATGAGTTGCTTTCTTTTCATATAATGACACTTTACTGAGGAAGCTTAAAGATCCCAGACCCATTCACCCTCCTCAACTTTTTTCTTCGCTGACTCTCTTTTCTTACAGTACTTTTAAGTACAACCAGCAGAACTGATATAGACTACTTAACATATACCCCATTTATAAAAGTTTTCATTCCCTTTCCTGGTTCTGTTCTGTAGTTACCGTTATTATATGCGTTTTTAGTCGTAACAGCTTTTAGCTATGTGACGATTCACCTATTGTGGTGAACCTCTAACCCTTGACAAGTTCTTGCATTTTAGAACGACTTCAATTAAAGATCGAGACACCTCGAAGATTTATGTTATCTTTCATTCAATTGGCGTTTGATTTTATTAACAAGCAAAGGAATTCAATCAATATGAGCTTTTCGTGTTTCCGAATTATAGATTAATTATTATCATATTATAAAGTGGCTGTCTTCTGTCCAGATTATTTTTGTGGGGACTCCATATTCAGGGAGAAAGTAATTTTCATATGACTTAACCAATGAAACAAGTAATACTACTGCAATTTGATGTTGTTACCTGAGAGTGCTAGAGTTTTCCTTTCGACTATCCTCTATCTAAACGATACAACAAACTTATGCAAACCAACTAATGAGTACTTTAACTACAGGCGCAAGTACCTAGTTACAGAGAAACAAAGTGTTTAGTGGAGATTACGCTTGCGCACGTGCAAAGTATACCTTTGACCGAGTAACAATCGAATTCATAGCAGACCTGAAAAAGACCTGATTATAACTGTAGGCGATATGCCTTATAAAATGTTTAATTTTGCACTCCCGCATAGGCTACGATTTATCCTCAGTAAATTAAATTCAGAAAGGACTATGTAGACCCTATTTTATATTCACCGAATGTTACAAGAAATGTCATGAAAAAGCTGATGAAAACTCATGAACAAATTAATGTGACACCGACTTTAACATTGCGCATTTTAAGATTGCCCGTCGGACCCGTCAGAGGTTTCGGCACTGTCCAGCGCCCGACTCGTTTGTCATTGCAGCTCCCATCAAAATCTCATTGTAGCTCGGCATAGTTTTGCACGTTTTAACACACATATAATGTTCAGATTTTTTGTCCCCTTTCGAAAGTGATCACAATTCTGAGAAGAAAACTTTGGACATTATTTACGTAGGTACCTTTTGGAGGAATCCGTCGTCACTACAAGTCGAGTACCGGGGGCGAGCGCTTTCGATGTAAGGACATCATCATCAGGTCGTCGATACAGTACTGAAGTCAGTCGGTCGGTTTGTCACTTTATATAGATGGGCGAGTGACGGGGAAAGGGAGGAGAGGTCATGGTAAGGGGCGCACAGTGGTTCCAAACCTTCAAAAACCGGACAAAACTTGGTTTTTTGAAGGTCTTAATTAGAGAGAAAACTTTACACATCGCATGGTGAGAACATTAGTGACGAATGTCGATACCCCTGCGAGATCATTAGTGACGTAACTCGAAAATTCGAGTTTTGAGAAAATGGCCGTGAAAGATTTGGTGTAATTTCAAAAGGCGATTACAACCAAAATATACGGTATAAATGAATCATTTATCTTCCTTCCATCTCTGTTTATTCCATATTTTTCAACAATAATTTACTTTTCTTGAAATAATCGTGTTTTTTTTCCTTTTTTAACGATTTACGTCGTTATTGCACAACATTTTCACTTCTTTAAACCATTAATAAGGATGATAGTGACGTAAGTGGGGTTGAAAAAAGACTTACAGAGTGAGTTCAAACAATTTTCAATTCAACAATGTAAGAAAAACTGGTCTGAAAGTCCCAAAATGAACTTAGTGAAATTTGGAATAATTATCTTCTTTAATAAATTACTGTAGAGTTTTCAACATAGAAGGTAAACAGCTATGTTCTATCGAACAACTTTTTTCACAGCTTAAGCTTTAAAGCTTAATAAGTAGGTCGATTAAAATGTAGAGGTACCACAGAAATCTAAACAAAATTTAAGCACTCATTGAGAATCTCTAAATTCTGGTTCACAACTAAAATGATGAATTCTGTTTACATTGGAAAATTAGTTCCCCATGAGCAAAATTCGATAATTATTAATAGCACATTATTTTGAATTGGCAAAATTAAAGTACCGAGGCATCTATTACCTAAGTTTTGGGTACAATTTAAACTACGTAGACAAATATTCAGTCTCAGAAGTTAAATTGAGTCCCAATTATCTCGCTATGTGAGGATTGTTAGGTTGCGCTTCAGATGGTGTTTTCACTTTTAAAAAAAATCCATTAATGACTTCAAATTTGTAATGATGAACAGCATTTTTACCTATTTACGTCGAAAATTAAAAATAGAAAAACATTTCAGTCCACTACATTACGACGGAACTTGCGATGCACCTATGAACAAACCTATAGAAGTAGGGCACTACTGACTTAGAACATTGATACGGCAAAATCGCCAGACCCTGAAATTGTTAAGTTGTAGAGCATTATAGGCTTAACCAGTGCTTCAGTCAATATTAACTTGGAATCCTTTTCTTATGACAAATGTTGTGCAATGCACTACCGACAAAACCTCACTTAGGTCTCTATTGCTGTTACTATTTTGTATATTACCTTATCTTTCTAATGACTTGAACTTAGATCCGCCACTATAGCTTCATCAGGTGACACCCCCTTTCACCAGACAGTAGTGACGTTTACTGCTCTCTAGCGTTAAATAATGGAACTACAGTTTTGAAATTTGTACAGAACCTTCAAACACCTTTTGAAAATCGAATCTCACAACAAACTCAAAAGTGACGTATCTCGACTTCCGTCACTATTGATCTCATAGGTTTTGGGATTTCGTCACTAAGGTTCTCACCATGCAATATTTCGACTTGTACACTACTGAAGTACGAATACCCAGAGTTGCAGGTCAATTGAAGCAATCAGACTATTTTTTTCCCCAAGGTTTGTAGCAAAAAGTCGCTAAAATTGTCGTTATCTTGTACAATAATTTTGCATTATTTTAGTTGATTTATGGCGAAAATGAAATCATATTGGCCATTTATGAAATCAGATTGACCAGTTATGGCGGAAATGAAATCATATAGGCGAATTTTCTTGAGATAACTGTGCCTCTTAAAAAGTGTTTTGTTGAGTTCAATGGCTCAAAAAATTTGTTCATCAGTTAAAAATAAATGCGTTTTACGAAAACCCCGTATTTACGCTACATAATTAGAGAATTAAACTTTGTCCGGTCCTTTCATTCTTTCACATTCGTGTTTGGAAGGATCAAAAGAGCGAAAACAAAACAAAATTAGCTGTTAATAGAGAGTTCCTAGTAGATCCGTCGGTCTCAATACGGCGTGCGGTAACGAGAAACATTACCGCACCTTAAAGTCACGTCAAGTTCTTAACGGATCTAGTTGTAACGCTAAATCCATGGAAGGAGGAAATTATCCTTAGGAGGTTATTTGAGTCCATGGAAGGAGGTTATTTTAGGCGATTACGTTTTTTCCAGATTGCGATCCGTTAACGTATCTGTACGGAAGGATGCGTCACCGTAACTCATTGCGTCAGAGTTACGGCGCCGGATTGTCGATACCGCACGACGTATTGTTTTACGGATCTACTAGGAACTCTCTAATATCTGCTAATTCGATCATCCGGGACGTTTTTTTACGTCTGGAATGCCCCTCTTAGCTCTACGGAATTCCTTCCTCTTGACCATTTCCTTAAATGACATGATAATAATAATAATAAATAGGAAGTTACTTTAAAATGTGAGTCCCTTTTTAAAGACTATTTATTTTGTATAACTCAGTTCCTACGTTTTTCAAAGTAAATTAAAGTCTCGAAAAATTTGATTAGTTCCTTAATCCCATCTTCTGCCAACGTATGGTTACGGTAATTGTATTTATTTTAAATTGAACGTTACCTTTTCTAGTCGCCTGGAAACTGTTAGCGAATTACTATTGCAATGGCCTTAACATTTTTTCCTTTAACAGCCTCTCCTTTTAATATTAATTAATTAATAATTAATTTTACCTTTAATGGCCTCAACTTTTAACCTTGACATACTTCAAACAGCGGGTGAGTATTTCGTATACATCGAAAGAACGGACTTATGGGAGCGGTCCAAGGAAAGAACGGGCTAACTTGGAGCTGCCACTTCCCCCATCCTTGTTAGTTCATTATCCAGTCTTTGAATCACAGCAGGTTAGCTGTGTTTCATATTGCACATTCTTCCACTTTTTCGATCTGTTGCTGTCTCTATTCAATATTCATCGTTTGGTCCTGTGTTATACATTAATTTTTTGGCCTGATCAAAATCAGATATTTTTCTTGACACAAGGTAGGTTGACACAAATTAGGTTTTCTTGACACAAAGTACCTATATTCCTAAAGATCCAATGAAGACAAAGCGGCTGAGAGAAATAAAATTTCATGTTGATCACCATTGGCTAATTTACTATCGTTAGAGCTATAATGCAGAATTTACTGGCAAGTTTGTGACGCCGAACCCGCCAAAAAAGAAGATAATACTTGCATCTGTTGCCCAGATTTGGCTTAGAAGCCACTTTGTCCATCAGAATTTTACTTCCCATCAAGTTCCTGCACGAGAAAAATTTCGATCTATTCCAAAAAATCCAGGGATTTGATTTATTCAAAAATATTCTGTTCTGAGAAAGCCAGGAGGAATTTCTAGAAATTAACCCACAAGTGAGGGAATCACTTGCTGTTAAGGGAGTTATCCCGTTCTTTCGCTGTTTTTTTGTGATGTTCGGGTTTTTTCCCGTTATATTTCAATGAAATGAATTTCGTGAGGTAATTAGGCATTTTTACTACATTTACCTGTACGTTGACTTTATCATTTCAAAATTTCATATTTTTGATCGCAGGATTTATGTTTTATTGAGTTTTTTCGCATTCAAATTCGTTTTTCTCGAAACTAGGAAAAACCATGATAGCCCGTTCGTCCCCTGTACTCTTCATATATTATGTTGATGGGTACTGCGTCCGATAGCATCATCCAGCTCTTGAGTGGTCAGGTATGGCACTCGAGTTTGACACTTGAACTTCTTTGCCTTCTAGAAACACATACTCTCCACCCTAAAATAACCGGATGTAGCGGTGCAGGATAGATCGGTACCCACAACACGACGAGTGTAGAAAAACAGTTGAAGTGAGGTCAAAAGAAGGCCAAGTGGCAGTTGTAAAAAGGTCGGCCTCAGCGAGCAAGGGAGCGTGAGGCTGAGGCAATAATATTTAAAGGAAAAAAAGGAAGACATCCGCACAAACCGTGTCAAAACAAGCTTGTGATGAGATGGGACGGCGGATAATGGGAGAGTGGAAGAGAGAGAGAGTTCAGGGATTGTTGAGATGGGTGAGGAAGATGGTTGAAAAGGAGGGTGAGGGGGGGGGGGGGGGCAGGTAACAAAGTCTAAAAGCTCGGCGGGTAATGAATTGATGAGCGAGTTTCATGGTGACTTAGCTCCGACGGTGGGGTACGAGCCAGCCCCCCACAGGGCCGCATCACACCACCAAACTATCTTTCCTCCCCATTGCACAGACCGACAGACCGACCTATTGCTGGAGGAACGAGGGAACCGACGCGGTAAAAGGGACCGTATTAAACCTGCCCCTGTCCACACTTTTCATTGTGAGCTCTGCTTAATATGAAGAACCCCTCTCCTCATTCCTGCTCACCCCCTGGCCACCACTCCCCGCCAATATCCTTCGTATTGAATGGAAAAGAGAACTCACGGATGGTAAAATGGGCGAGGCGGACGGGGAGGGGTGCAGGAGTGGTATATAGAGGTTATTGGGCCCCTAACACTCGCTCTTCTCACGGGCTCTGAGCCCCACAAAAACATTTACCTACCTTCTTCTATCGAGTATATATTTTTGTTGTCACGTCAGGAAAGCAAACAGTGACATCACAGTAGCGGATGCTCTACCTGGCCAATGAAGCCGTCCCAACATCTTTTTTGCAGAGATGTGATAAACTTAAAACTGGGAGTTTCTCCATTATCAACTAATATTTTTAACCGACTCCAACGATCGCCTGAACAAGTACAAACGTCCCTTTCTTTTTAGATATCCCGGCCAGCAGGAAGTTACACCAAGTACACACCAAGTACCTCGTTCGCCAAACACACACCATCGGGATAGCAGACTTTAATTTTTATCAACGATACCAGCCCTAAGTAACGGTGGGGGAAAAAAAATGTACAGCCAAAAAACGAAATCACCATACCAGTTTTTGAAATACCAAATTGTTTTTTATTTACGAATTCTTGTTTCTCTCTAACTGTATATGTTGTGTACTCAGTCAACCGCTACACTCAAGATGTGTGCAACTTCGTGTATTATCTTTCCATGTATTTTATGACGTCGCTACCTACCTTCAAAGTTTTAAACAAATTAAGCTTAACGTTAACATATATCACAAACTCAGTATGGACATTTGCAATCGGCAATTCCAAAATTTCACATTTTTGTCACAAAGAGCTTACATCTGACTACTCATAAGTTGGGAAACTCACAAAAAAGTCAATGATTAGCCAGAGAACGAAATCATCACACAAATTTTTGAGAGACCAAATTGTTTTTGATTTACTAAAATTCTTGTTTCTCTCTAACTGTATATGCTGTGTACTCAGCCAACCGCTACATTCTCGATTTGTGCAATTTCATATTAAGACCCTTCCATTTATTTGATGACGTCGCTACTTACCTTCAAAGTTTTAACAAATTAGGCTTAGACTTAACATATATCACAAACCCAGTATGGGCATTTCTAAAATTTCACATTTTTGTCTCATAGAGCTTACATCTGACTACTAAGTTGGGAAACTAACAAAAGAGTCAATGATCAGCCAAAGAACGAAATTACACAAGTTTTTGAGATAACAAATTGTTTTCGATTTACTAAAATCCTTATTTCTCACTAACTGTATATGCTGTGTACTCAGTCAACCACTACATTCAAGATTTGTGCAATTTCGTGGAAGACCCTTCCATCTATTGTATGACGTCGCTACCTGCCTTCAAAGTTTTAGACACATTAGGCTTAACCTTAACATACATCACAAACCCAGTATGGGCATTTGCAATTGTCATTTCTAAAATTTCACATTTTCGTACTCATAGATTTTATATCTGACTACTAATATGTTGGGAAAAGCACAAAATAGTCAATGAACTGCTGAAAAAAAAAAAAAAAAAAAAAAAAAGAAATCGCCAAACATTTTTTTGAGATACCAAATTGTTTTTGATTTACTCAAATTGTTGTTTCTAACCATGTAAGTTCTTGTGTAATCAATAAACCGCTACATTCTAGGTTTCTGCAAGCAAGTTTGTGCAATTTCGTATAAGACTCCCACATACGGACTTACCCGTAACATACTCCTCAAACCCATTATATAGGCATTTTCAATAGGAATTTTTAAGATGCCATGTTTGCAATTTCCACTTATCGAGATGGGTTGAGGTTGAGGGGTCAGAAGATTAGGCTTCTCATTAATTACCTTTTTATCTTTGAGCTGAGCGGTTTCCCCATATAAGCGTCATCAGAGCTACAAGGTAAGATTTACTAAGGTAAGGATGATGCTATCATCATAGGTACCAACTACATAGTTGTTAATTTATTTAGGTTATTATTTATGTATCACATATTTACCTTTATGTATTAATTATCTTTTAAATGCTGCCTGTAGAGCAATGCATGATAACAAGTTTGTCATTGGAAGTACGAAAATTCTTGTTTCTCTTCAAATACATCAGTTCTTGTGTAATCAGTCAACCGCTAGATTCTAGGTTTCTGCAAACCAGTTTGTGCAATTTCGTGTAAGACCCTTCCATGTATTGTGTGACGTCGCTACCTACTTTTGAAGTTTGAGAAAAATCAGACTTACCCGTAACATACACCACAAATACAGTATCAGCATTTGCAATAGGCATTTTCAAAATTTCAAATTTTGGTACTCACAGCAGAGTTTTCATCTGAAAACCATTCAAGTTTTGTCTTATCCGAAAATTGATCAAGTACTAACGGAGTTTCAAGTAGGACTTACCCGTCTCACATCGCAGCTAAGGATACTTTCTTGCTGGTGAGTTACGAATTGCCAATCTTATGAGCCATCCAAATATGGCACCGAGGATTCAGTGCTTTATTCCAAAAAGTTTTATTCTATCGATCCATTTTCATGTGTGAACTACAAAGTCGCAAGTATGATAGGGCCTTTTCTGTTAGATCCCCGCATATTTCCGTTAATTCTCTACTATTCAATCATTCTGAACTGTATGTCCAACTAATCTGTATTTTTACTAAGGGATTGACTACTTGATGTTATGTATTTTTGAGTTATATTATGTATTAGGTCGATTTGATGTTATATATATATATATATATATATATATATATATATATATATATACATATATACATATACATATTTATTTATTTATTTATTTGAAAAAGCGTGAACTTCAGGAATCGTTTAAGAGTGCCTCAAAACGGATTTCAATGAAGAAATTTTACAAAAATTCTGACTTTAAAAATTTTCGGACCATTGCAATAGCTTCATATTTTTACGAAAATTCACTAAAGGAAGAAAACAAAAAAAATTCCGAAATCGGTTGGGATTTTAGCGTTAATAGTACAGTTCATTTTCTCTTATATCACCCCTTCTCATGAAAAACAGTAAAGAAAACACTATTAATTGCATTCGTATGAGTTGAATACCTGATGTGAGAAGTGGGAGAATCCGCGCAGCATTTTATCATCATCATTATTATCTATTTATTTATTTCAAAAAGCATTTAATGAGTATTATTTTTTATCTTAATGGATATTAGGAATAATTTGCACAGTTTTAGGATCTCGAGAGTCGGTCAGAATAATAAAATTCGGGTCTCCAAAGCCACCGTTTCGATGTATTTATACATCATCATTGGGGATACAACAATATGAGATTCCAAAAGTCTATTAATCGAACAGCCGTTGTTTGACACGTTTCATTATGATCAATAGAAAAATTAATAATAAATATACATATTCATAAGTAGTATTATATACCTAGGAGAATTTAGGCAGGTTTCTATTTTCACGTTCCTGTTACAATTGAACAACGGCTGTTCAATTAATAGACTTTTGGAATCTTATCTTGTTGTAGACCTGATGACGATGAATAAATACATCGAAACGTTGGCTTTGAAGACCTGAATTTATTATCACTACCGACTCTCAAGATCCTAAAACTGTGCTAATTATCACCTAGCAGTCAATAAATTAAACCATATTGATATTAAGAATATGTATGATTATATTAAATCACAATTATTTCTAACAATGTCCCTTTACATACTTACACAGACTATACTGAGACAGTTCATTGATACAGACTCCCATAATGCACTCCGCAGCTGTTCGGATGAAGGAAACAAAAGCAGGCACCTGTCGTCAATCAGACATTTTCCGATTGGCCTTCTGAAAAACACCGAGAATGCCTCCGCTCCGCTCAAAGCAAGGAGATATTTTGATATTTACGCAGAAGAGTCTCCCAAGTTGTGATAAAGGGCACATTGTTTCGGAGACGGGACAGAGGGAAGGGGGAAACGTAGGGTCGGTTGCCATAGACAACCACCGCCAACCCCGAGCTTTTGTGTCAACAGTACACTTCCATGTATTCAACAAAGGGGTCTCAGCTCGTCAGAAGATGATATTGAACCCTTTTCTCTCTGAAGTTGCGTAAATCTGTTCCAGGCATTTGACATTGCTTCGGATCGCGGAGTCGCCGTCTCGCCACTTCATTCGTTTTCCAAGTCGTTCTTAGGAGTTTACAATTTCTTCAAATATGAACAAGGTGGAGAAAAAATCATTTTAACTCACAATTTACATTTTAGACTTCTTTGACTGCATTCGATTTGGAGTCTGTTGGTCGGTCTGTAAATCTTTTGAGCGAATTTTCGTGAAAAATGGAGCTATTTCAATGACTCGGAAAATTTTAAAATCAAAATTTAAAATTTTTGAAAAATTTCTTCATTGAAATCCGATCTGAGACATTCTAAAGCGAATCCTAGAGTTTAACGCTTTTCCATGTAGAGGAAATGAAGGGGTCGTAACTTTTCCATGGGACAACCTGTATATACATGAAAAAGCGTTAAACTTTATGGTTCGTTTCAAAATGTCTCAAAACGGATTTTAATGAAGAAATTTTTCGAAATTTCTGATTTTAAAAATTTCCGATCCACTGCCTTAGTTGTATTTTCTACGAAAATTCGCTAAAAGTACAAGTTTCGGTCGATGGCGCACAATTTATCAAGTAATGTCGTCTAATCTAATGTCTAAACCTGCACTTTACACTGGCAAAACTTCAGGTTTAATTGAAAGGTATTGCGACTTGTGCGATATTTTGCATATAACGGGGAAATTTTGATTTAGGAATTTGGATTATATTTTTTCATCATCAGGGCCTATTGATAAAAGACATGGTTTCACTCAAAACTCGGGTATATATAAACTTAGAATTAAAAACTTTCGCTTAGTTACTATGTTCCAATGGGTTGTTATGTAATGAGAAAATCTTATCTCGAAATGTTGGCGAAATAAGAAGAGTTTTCATTGACCGACCCTCAACATCCTCTGATAGTTATATATATATATATATATATATATATATATATATATATATATATATATATATATATATATATATATATACAGAGAGAGAGAGAGAGAGAGAGAGAGAGAGAGAGAGAGAGAGAGAGAGAGAGAGAGAGAGAGAGAGAGAGAGAGAGAGAGAAATTTGAAAGCCGTTTAGCATAAACATACTCGTAAGAGAGAGAGAGAGAGAGAGAGAGCGAGAGAGAATACAAGGAAAGGACATTAAAAAATGTATGGGCAAACTTATGCTGAAAAATGTACTTAATTTTAGTATCGTGTGCTAAAAAAATCGATAAAAAGTGTAAAAGAATGCTTAAAATACCTACATCATCTTCTTTGAATAGCAAATAAATATTTAGATCAAGTTTTCTCGCCGAGAAATTGATAGTTAACCATTTCTTTGCGATCAAAGTGCTCAAATTTCAAAGCCGTTTAGCATAAATATAAACGTTACGAGAATTTTTAATTTATAATATGATAAGAGAATTTAATTTAGAATTTATCATGCTGCATGGCTAGAACGTTAAACCATCTACTTTGCGCCGCACAATGACTGACTTGCGTTTGGCAGACTGGCACACTGCTCTTCACTAACTGATGGAGCCTTAGGCTAAGGTTACTATGGATGCGTATTCTGAAAAACTTCTGTTCATACGAATTCGTCGCAATGAATCGTCAGAACAAGATCGGATGGGCGGATACACTGGCTGCCGATTTAGATAGTCAGAACGTCTGCCATGTTGGGTGGGCAGTATAGCTTCTTCACACACTGTAACATGGACGTATAGAATTGGTTGATCAACACTGTACGAGTCGAAATGATGATAACTTGACGTTATAAGAAATTAACCTTAGCGCTTGGGCACAGACTAAGATCATTCCTACGGCAATGAAATTTATAGAGGAGCGTCTAGGAGAACCGGTCCATTAGTCTCGGAGTTTCGTCTGTGTCGATCAATTTCAGTTTTGCGCATGCGCTATAATCATTACTCCACCGATCGCGATATAATTCATAGGGAATTTTTCTGAATCATATAGGTACCCATCAACTCCCCGATTTTGAATGAAATCGGAACAAAAGATGGTAAGAAATCAACTTTACATAAAATAACGTTTGCGCATGCGCACAGATTACTATTTATGTAACGGAAAAGTTATAGGGGACCGTCTAGAAGCTATCCCGCACAATCTCCGAAAATGTCATCAAAATCGTTCCATTCGACTTGGAGTTTTGCCTGTGTCAATCGATATTTGTTTCGCGCATGCTCAATGGTTACTACTGTACCGATCGCGATATACTTTATATGGCATTTTTCTAGAACCCTAGCCGCTCTGGCTCGCTTCGCCCCCCCCCCCCCCCCCCCACCCCCTGGATCCCCTGGTTGAGGTGTATTACAATAAATTGAAACATGAAGGGGATGTTGCTCGCTTCGCTCGCTCGGTGTGGGATGTATAGATGCGATGGGATATAGTGGGATACCATCGAGACCTACAGCCCATGTTACAATATGCGAGGAAGTTATACTGCCCCTCCAACTTGGCAGACTTTTGTTTCTGTTGGAAATGACTATCAAACGTGGCACCTTATGTGGAACCACGAAAAGTATAGTTTTAAGAACAGTTCAGTACTAACGTAACAACCAGAGGTTGAATGTTTTTACGTATTTGTTTTCCAGTTCTATTTTTCTAAAGGTAAGCTGTTACTTTATGTGCGTAAAAAGGCAAACGGGAAAATTCCCGAGATCAAGCGGTTCGAAGGCAAAGACAGAATAACTATGTTTCGACGGAATAAGCTCGGAAACCATCGTTTTCGTCTACATTTTCGTTCACTACTTGCGAAAAGTCCTCGCATGGGACCAAATTGGAACTTCAACGAACATTTTAAGACCATCCCGAGCAAAAAACGGCAAAATTAACTTAGCACAAGGCAAAAACAAACAGCGGAGAACGCATTTTTTTCGTCATTTCCCGCATATTCTCGCTGATTTCTCCGAGAAGACAGCATCTTTCGGCAATTTTGACGGCAAAATCGTGTTCTAAGGGTCCAGAAACGTAACTTCGTCGCTGACTTATAAAGTGCTCTCGATCAAATTTTAATGTGGCAGCGGATAGAAGATCAGTCGCTGAAGTTGGTGGGGAACGACTTGATTCAGTTTGCAGAATCCGCATTTCCGTTTCGTTCTGTTTTTTACTCCTCTCCGTGGCGCTGTACAATATTCACGCAATTTTGCCCTTAGACAACTGAACCTAATAATTTTCTTTATTTCTAAGAGCGTCTAAAGTTGCTAGGCAATCGGATTCGTATTATAATACGAATTACATTCTCGAATTGAAGGTGTTAGGAACTGAAGTTAGAAGCGTACAATTATTAATTTTGATTGAATCCATACAACGAACTTCTGCATCCTCTGTGATTCATGGAGGGGCTCTGCCCCTCCTCAAACTAAGACACTGAAACAAGTGTTCGGACGAATTGGTCGCTGCTAAAGCAACTACTCTCATTCAAAAGCGTAGTTTGTTTGGTCGACTCCGTACGTACAAGTTTCATCAGAATACGCATCCAAAGTAACCTTAGCCTTAGGCAAGGAACCTGTTTCAGTTTGACTTGAAAATCTGTGCATATTCGTGTCATTGTGTAAAAATTGCTCATAGCAACCAATCTAGGGTTAAAGGAAGTGATTAATTGAACACTTGATGAGGATCGCAGAGCATTCCATGGGGGGATGATATTTCTCTCGCGAAGGGAGGGATGTGATGGGCTGCAGTGCCACCGGTGAGCGGATGATGGCTGACTCAGGTAGGTCGAGCGCCATTTTGAATAATATAGTTACGCTTGTGTTGGGTGGTTGGGAAGAGGGAACTGATACAAAGGCTCGTCTCCCCTCGTCGCTGCCGATGACTCCCCTCTCTCTCTCGTTCCCACTACACCACCGTTCATAAACAAAAACGCCAACACTAAAGAGGAAATTGTCCCACAGAAAACCCGCGGTCACTCGTGCCTCCATTTCTTTAAGGAAGGAAGGCGTCAACTCCAGTAAAACTGTATCAATCGGAAATCACGTTCATACCTGTCAACGTTTGCGTACTATAAGTTGAGTTAGCACTGCTCCTCTTTGTAGTACTAATTTGCACCTTTTTTTATGGCTTCGGCCTTTATTTTCCATTAGCCAACTGGTAATAATATTGAATATTTTTATAACGTATTAATTCATGAATTCTTGGGTTGAAATTAATTTTACACAGGAATGCAAATACAGCAGTATACACTTTTGATTTTTCAGTCTATATGATCGTGCACATCAAGAAAGGTTGCTGAACGTTGCGGACGATCGTCTCGATGAGTGGTTTCCTGTCATCCTCCAGAATAGGGCATAATAACAAAACGCATTCTATGGTTTTGTCGTCTTGTTTGCAATATCGGCAAGCTGGTGAGGTTTCTCGTCCAATCTTTTGTCTCGTCCAACCTTAGGATCAATCAAATGTTGTAAGGAAGAGTTCCCTAATATGGCCTACCTAAGGTTGTTCGGGCTGTAGCTCGACAACTATTCAATCAATTTGCATGAAATTTGGTCTATAGCTTGATCAACCTACCTACTTTCATAATCACAGAGAAAACTTTCTTTAAAAAGAAGTCCTGTGCTATATTCTTGAGATCTTGTAAAACGTATCTCTTAGGCCAGTTTAGGACCCAGGGTGCCAAATATGGCCTACAAACTAATTCATTTTTGGTTACCTAGGAAAACAAAAAGTTATAAGGTAAAACATGTTTCTAATAAGGAAACATCTTTATGCTAAGTATAAACGATTGTATTTCAAGGTTGAAAAAAAAATTAATATATTATATAATTTATAGGAATTAGCAAGAAGACTTCTAAAAGCAAAAGGTGATGGAGATGTCGTCCATACATATCCATCACGTAATTTACACAAATGCTGAGCCGTCATATGAGGATAACTTTGGTACCCAGCAGCAGGGAGGGATCAGTGTTATATATATATATATATATATATATATATATATATATATATATATATAATTATAGCAGTGGAGAACAAAATCCTTGTTTAAACATCATCTTTTTTTCAGAAAAGTCATTCCAAGGCTAATTGTTAATCATTCAACAATAAAGAATAACATGATTCGGATATTGGTATTAATATATAATAATATATAATTATATATATGTGTATTGTACTATATATTATAATATAATTATGATGGTTTTCTTTCGTTTATTTTGCTTGGGACCAACTGCAGACAATTTCTAATTCACTGCAGTGCCCCAGTAATTCAGTGCCTTCCTGCATAGGCCATACTAGGACCACCCGCTGTTTGTTCATAAACACACGAAACAATATCATGGAACAAAGTTGGAATACAATCTTAGCAATTTTCTGAATCTATAGTTGCTAAGCTTTCGAAATCATCCAACATTTTTAAAACATACCAAATATTACACTCAGAAGGAGTTTCTGAATTGTCCTTAAAAAGATTATCAGCCAGGTGTTGTGACATTCAAATGGGACCAGAGAAAAGCTTCTAAAGCCTCAAACTGGTCTCTGAACTTCGCTTGCTCTGGCGTCCTGTATAGATGGAGAATCAAATGCAAACTTGTTTTTTATTTTCACAACTCGTCTTTATTTGATTTTTCGTTAACAGGCCATATTAGGACACAGGCCATAATTGGGCATTTACCTTATAATCAAACTCTCGAGAAACTTAGCATTCTGGTACCTACAGTACAATAGCCGCTATCAAGCTCTTCTTGTAAAATTTGCGGCTACAATTTACTCCTGAAATCACCCACTAACACGCTTATCCAGAGAACCTAATATTATCCTCCAAAATGCACCGTCCGCCGACGTATTCCACAAACCTCTGCCTTCGTTTAAGAAAATGTTAAAGAACCTGCCAGTTTATATCCACTCTCGTTACCGTTTGTCGGTTTTGTGTAATGACTTTTTTGCTGTTTATTCTAAATCTATTCATATTTTGTTTACTGTTTTTCTTTCTATGTTGTTGAATAACTGGATGCGCATATTATATTTTTTAATTGGGTCAATCAAAAGTTGTAAAATCAAACATCCTCGATTACGTTGGCTTATATCTATTGGTGACCCGGATGCTTGCTTTAAGCACTGGCGCATGTGTCCCTTTTCAGTCGAAAAACCAGTGCTTCGTCTGGCATTGATTTTTCTTCAGCATTAAAACGTTGAGCCCGCTACGTAGCCACCAAGTGGAAGCATCCAAGTACCTATGTATGTTTCAAAATGTTTCAAAAACTTTGGTATTCGATGTGTTCCAAAAGTACAAACGGTAGAGCAGAGGGAGGGGTGGGGGTGAAAATGGAATGAAATTAAATCAAATCTGAACCCATCTGGAACTGAATAAGAAAACAAATTTGGTTGCAAGTAGGTACCTATCAGCGTAACTATAACTATACGGAGAGGTATGCGCTGTTCCACTTTGAATATCCCAACTATTCCCTAGGATCGATTAAAAGTTAGTTAACAGAAATCTCCCAATTTACATGGGACAAGACTCAATCTAAACACAATATCAATACACTTCTGGAATGACATAAAATATTCCAGTTTTAACGGTGGGGTTTCTTTAACGTTTGCATGAACTTATATATATATATATATGTATTCAAATTTTTGCATAAAACCTATGTGTCTTATTTTATATTTCACTGTAGTTGTAGGTCTCAATAGATCACTAACTGACACTGAGTGTTAGGCTTTCAAATTCATGCCGAATGTTCCACAGGCAAACTTTACTTAACAATAATCTATATGGAAGACGAGGTTTGAGGCTTCTGAATTATATCGTTGTCGCGAAGGGATCTGTGATGGCTTCGGGGTTGCCTGAGGTAGAGCCAGAATGGCACAGCGAACAAAAGTGTGGGTTGTGGCATTCAAGTTTGACGGTTCAATTTGTAGTCGAAATGGCCTCAAGCGCCCGGGCGGGGTCACACAGCAAACTGGTTGTCATCGAGCAAAGCTAAGGCAAACTTGCAAGGGTGCCCACTGAGTGAGTGACTATTCAACTCTCAAGCAACAAGCTTTGAGGCTTTGGGGCAACATCCGAAGTTTACTAACACAGTTTCTGGTAGAAGTGCCGAGAGCGTGTGAAATAGCTCAAATTCGGACAAGACGCTGTCAATCGCTGTGGTCAACCTGAAGGGAGCTCAGTGTAGGACGCGTTTTCACTGATCTTGGAAAGTGCAGCAACTGGATGATCGTAAAACACTTCTACTAGTAGTACACTGCATCAACATAATCTGAACAGTAACTACTTCTACATAAAGAGTACAACCAAATCTTAAAAAAAAACGCTGCAAATTATTTCACAAAGGTTTATTATTTTTTCAATTGTGTTTGATCGTAGTTTTAGTTGGCTTGCGTACGTCATAAGGCCCGTCCAGACTCCTCGGCGTGTCCTATTTCGAGTTGTCACAACCTATACTTCTATAATTATATACGAATGTTTATATTTCTCGATTCGAGCTTCTATCTATTCAAATAGTTATTGCCTTAATAATATCATTATCTAAGTACGTACGAAAAGTCGAGAGGATATGTTATTAAACATGCGAAGGAAAAGCATTAGTATTAACACACAAATATGACCTAGAAAAAAACATATATTCATGCCTCGAAGGAACGCTGTACCCACCTCATGGTGCCGCGGTGTATTATATGGGTATAACACGTAAAAGTAATAAATATCCCCTGGTCACTCCAGCCACCACAAGGTGCCGCGGCGCCTCCTCTCACTCCACCCCCCGCTCACCCCCCTCACCACCCACCGTGACCCCCTGCCAGGCGTGCGTCTAACACGTCTAACACTCAAAGTCTCGAAAAAGACACTTTTTCGCCCGTTTTTGGCCCATAGCATCTATGCGAGTAAAGCGATCGGGATGGTTAAACGTCAGGACCAACTAGACCCCAAATGGAGTCTATGTGCGAAAGAACGGGTTTTTTAAGTAAATTCTTAGGCCTTTTTTGGCCCGGACGGCGGACGGCGAACGGCGGACGGACATTTCAAATTTGGATTCTACGCACCTTGAAACGTAAAGTGACAAAGTTTGAGGGGGGGTTATAAAACTTTTTTGCTACACGATCACATAGGCTTATTATTGGAAATAATAAACCAAAAGTCTGCCAAGTTGGGTGAGCAGTATAGCTTCCTCACGTTGTAACATGGCCTTTTAGAATTAGTACGACTCAAAATGATTGATAAATCGACGTCATAGGAAATTAACATTTGCGCATGCGCATAGACTACTAAAACGGCAATGAAATTTATAGAGGAACGTCTAGAAGCTGAACCGTACATTCTTTGAAAAGTTCATAAAAATCGGTCCATTAGTCTCGGTGTTTTGTCTATGTCGATCAATTTTAGTTTTACGCATGCGCTATAGTTATTACTCCACCAATCGCGATATGATTCATAGGGAATTTTTGTGGAACATATATCTATCTACTCCCGGAGTTTGAACGAAATCGGGCAAATAGATGGTAAGAAATTGTCGTAATAATAAATTAACGTTTGCGCTTGCGCACAGACTACTATGCACGTAACTGCAATGAAAGTTATAGGGGATCGTCTAGCAGCTATCCAGCACAATCCCTGAAAATTTCATCAAAATCGTTCAATTAGACTTGGAGTTTTGCCTGTGTCAATTGATATTAGCTTCGCGCATGCGCAATGGCTATTACTCTACCAATCCCGATATAATTATTAGACATTTTTCTAGAAAATATAACCAATTACCTATCGAGTTTGAAAGAAATCGGACCTAAAAATCATGAAAAACATCTGCAAAGTTGGGTGTGGCACATAGCTTCCACGTTTACCTATCATGGATGTATAGATCATTGAAAAATTTTCAATGATCTTGAAAAATTCCATAGCGGAAAAGAGTAAATCAAGAAGTAGCGTGAAATGTCATAATTGGTCGATTAAGAAACGACAGATTGGTACTCAATGTAATTTATGTTTGCGCAAGCGCAGAATGAACTGATGAGTTGAAAACAATGTATTAGGTACGAGACCATCCGCTGAAAATTTCATCAAAATCGGATGAAAACTGTGAAAATTAGGGCATTACAAGTATTCCACATTGGCGCATGCGCAGTAGCTATTAATGATACAATCGAGTTGAAATTGATATGAGGTAAACAAGTCATCTTCTTCCAACTATCATCCAAATTTAAGCGAATTCGAACCACTAGAGTGTGAAAAAATGGAGCATAATGGAATTTACGTTTGAGCATGCGCAGAATGAAGTATTGATTTGGCAACAATGAAACTGATAGGAGACCATCTACAGCCACGCATTCTCTGACAATTTCATCGAAATCGGATGAAAAAAGTGGAAATTAAGGTCGTTACAAAGATTTCATATAGGCGCATGCGCAGTAGCTATTAATAATATAATCATGTTGAAATTGATATGGGATGATCAAATCTTCATCCCCCAACTATCATCCAAATTTGAGCGAGATCGGACGACTAGGGCGTGAGAAAATTATGCTTTGACAAAATAATTTTTAATAGATTTCTCTATAAATTAAGATTAGTGGGTAATTGCTATTCAATTGTGGGAGCCTGATCCAGTCAGGAGGACCGTTGATATACGTCTTCGCTTGATAAGGCCCATGTTCAATATCCTGTTTCCGTTGAGATAGGTATGTTTCCAATTTGAGACCAGACCCATGTATTTGAAGATTCAGAGTTACTGAAAAAAAATTTCAGACCACGTACATACCTTTTTTGAGTCCCGTCGAGACTCTTATGAAACTAAGAAACGTCAGAAAATTTCTCTTAGAATCCTGCATGTGAGGAAGAATTGATTTGAGTGAGTGAAAATTCATAGTTGATTATTTACATGTGACCTACCTCAGCAGAATAGAAAGCGATGTCCACGTAGTATACCCTTAATGAATTGTATTGGCACCTGATCATTATCGATGTTCTTTGAAAGGAAGTGGAGAATCACGGAAGCCCTAACGCGTAGAGTCTCTGGCCGCCTCGACTCAGTCATTCCCCTCGAGGGTGAAGGAGGCGTTTGAAAAACTAAATTAAACACAATAAATACTAATGCGGGCATCAGAAGGGGGATGATCAAGTTCACTAAGTGGTATTTAAGTGTCGTGGTCCTGGATAGCGCCAAGTGTAGCGGGGGGCTGAGAGAACGAGAAATAGAGCGGCTCCGGCTCTGAGGGGAGGTCCATATAAAATAATCTCAGTTCCAAACATGAAGGCCTTTGTTGGGTGTATGTACTATTTGCGAGGGAGGGAGCTAAGCGGCTCATCGAGCTCCGTACAATAGGTCCCCTGCGGCTCTTGAAACTCTCTTGCCACCGTTTATTATTTGAATTAGGCCATTGTTGTGTGATGGAGCTCTTTTTTTTCTCTTCTGGCGATGCCTTCGCCTCCTCCACTCAACACATCTGTTCGGTGCTCATCTACTACCCCCCTCCCCCCTCCTACAGTAGACCGTACCTCTCTCTCTCTCTTTCCCTCTTCTGCTTCGAGCACAATCTCTCTCTTTTCCACCACTCGCCCTCATCCGTCCACGCCGCGAAATATCCCCGCGCCGTTCAATGAACTCGCTCAATCGTAAGTGGTATCTAATGATCCGTTGTTCGTTCAAATAGCTCGGATTAAGAGAACGAATAGGAGGAAAATGCGAGCTCTTGTTGTGATTTATATCGACGTCATCTTTGTGCACGAGTGACATGACACCCTCATCCATGACTAAAGTTCAGGAGAATTCCAGAGCTTACGACATTAGGGCCTTTTAAAACTTGACTTAGAAGCAAGCAAGGGTACAAACCGCCATGATTTATTTATTTGATTAATTCAATTAACAGTAATCATCCCGATTCTGATTAACTATGTAAAAATGCATTCATAATAATGATTATGATGTATACACTGCTGTATTGTATTATGTAACAATACGTAATCTACAAATCCAGAAACAATCAGAACTTCAAATGGGGAACTTTCATCTGTAGGAATTTCACACCTAAGAACCCCTGAAGGCCAGGGGTACAAAACCAGTTTAAACCTCACTCAATCTTCTGTTTCAACGGAGAATGTAGTTTATCCTAGGTGTACAAGTTCTCGATACTTTCAGTAACGCGACGTGAGCCAAGCGGGTTGTACAAAATTACAAAATATCGCGCGCTGAGGGCGTTCTCCTCGGTCCTTCTGGTTATCTTCTGGATATTCACCGCTAGTAGTTCATGTAGGTCCTCGAAATTTTGTCTCGACATGCGGAAATAGTTCGCAAAACGATCTTCATGTGAGCGCAACTCCCGACATAGACGGTGGTATTCCCCAAGCTCTTCTCTCCTTTGATTGATAGGGTGCACCCAATACCGTCTATTCCTGCGATCTACTACCGCTAGAAGAAGTAGAGCTTCTTCCTCATCAGAGTAATTGTCAGAAATCATTATAGATTATAGACAAATTAGATAAATTAAAACGCTGGGAACCGCGAACCCCTTGAGTAGAACAGACAAGACTGGGTCTCGCGCCCTGATAACGCCCAATAATAACGCGGTGTATGGCCGAACGTCGGGGGGAACGCGCGTTCCTATAACGTCGCGTTATAACGCGTCCGGTGTGATCGGGCCTTAAAGGCCAGTGGCGTAGTTTGAGGAGGGGCAGGGTGGGCAGAGCCCCTCCATGAATTACAGAGGACGCAGAAGTTCGTGGTATGTATACAATCAAAACTAATAATTTTACACTTCTAACTTCAGTACCTAACACCTTCAATTGGAGAATGTAGGTAATTAGTAAAACACAATTACTATTATAATTATACGGATCCGGTTGCCTAGCAACTTTAGACGCTCTTAGAAATAAAGAAATTCTTATTAGGTTCGTTTGTGTAAGGGCAAAATGGCGTGGATAATTGTACAGCCCCTCGGAGAGGAGTATAATCACCTAGTCAACGATTAGGGTATTATGCTTAGACCAGTATTATGCTATGCATATCTGCAGAATGAAATTATCAACTAGATCCCAGAGAACAAATTTCAAATAACTAAACTAGGGTGACAGTTTAACACTTCTTGTCTGTATAGCTAACTTCGTCATATATTGCTTGGACCCTTGGAAATATTTGCTTCCTTCTGTTCTTGATAGACAACTTGGTTGGACATTTTCGGTACAAGGCTCGTGAGTAGCTTCGTCATATATATCATACATATTACAATTATATTACACGGTATGTATTACAATTGTGCAAAAATATGCAAAAACCTTTGTTGGACTGAAAACTTTAAATGCTCAAGCAACATTTGATGAATCAAATCTTTTGATAATCTCTTGGAAACCTAGATTTTTTCCACTTACCTGTGGAAAATTGGGCACTGTGCGGCGATTCGTGTAGGAAACCGGAGGGTAAACCGGTCAAGTGTGAGTAGGAGTGAAGTGTGAGCGAAGTAAGACGGCGATGAGGGCCCTTGATCAGAGTGGAGGAGGTCCATAACAGAACACAACAGAAGCCAACCACTCGTGAGATGCAGGTGGTGATCGCCCGGGGGGTGGTCTAGTCCTGGCGTCGCCGCCTCAACATCGCCCTCCGAGTCCTAGGGCCGTAACCAGGGTTGCCAGGTGGTATAGGGCAACAAACCGTACACTTCTATGATGAAGAATATGTATCACTATGAATATGTGTTGTATCTCTGACTTACATCCAGGGAATTAAACCCAACCTTAGATCATTGTTGGGGAAGAATTTTACTGATCTCAGAATAGTTTACAAGAACAAAAATAAAATGCCCAGGCTCCACACCTCGTTGAAGGCAAAAGATCCTATATCACTGCTCTCTAAAGTAATATATAGAATGCCTTGCATTGATTGTTCTACAGTTTATGTGGGCCAGACTAAGCAATATGTAAAGGATAGAAGTGGGAAACATGCGGCCGAATGTCGTGGTGATGCTGGAGGACTTGATTTGTGTGCATTGGCTACGCATGCAGAGAATGGGGCACGAGTTTGATTTTGATGGGATTGAGATCTTGGATCGAGAACCAGTATTGAGCCGAAGATTATTCAAGGAAATGGCTCATATTCACATGAATACAACTGCTTCTAATAAGAGAACCAATACTTCAGGACTCAGTTCAGGGTACAGAAGTGTAGGGCTAGTCATTATTTATCAACCAGCCAACTAATATGTGAAAGATGTTATGAGCTGATATATATATATATATATATATATATATATATATATATATATATATATATATATATTAATACTATTATTGTTAAGTTTTGAAAGTTTATATATATTTATAGTTTGTTGTGTTGTTGATCATATTGATTTTAGATGACTAATTTATTGTTTATACATGTGATCCTGTTCCATGGTTCTTGTCATTATGATTGTTGATGAATAGGAAGAGGGGGGTCTTTTATCATTCTTATTGGTGTTGTCCTGATGAATGTTGTTGCCTTGTTGCTTTTGAATTTTGATGCTGTGCAAGTAAATCAAATTATTAGTATAATTTTGTGACTGCCGGATGTTATTTTCTTCTTCTTTTTAAATCTTCAATAGACTGGTTTTAGTTACTTCATTGAGTTGGTGAGTGTTGGTTGGTTGTTGTTATGTTTGTTCCGTTATTGATATTAGCATCCCTTGATATGAAGTTGTTGATTTGTGTACCTGTTCTATTTTAGTACCTGTTTGCAACCTGTGATGAATTTACTCATCAGTTGGTCGCTGAGTAGTGTGATATTCACGCTGTAGTTCACCTCTGAGTAAGTTAGCTGATTTCACCTATAGTATACTTGTTTCTTGCTGGAGTATTTTTGCGTTTATACCTTTATTCATTATCTTTTATGAGTTCGCCGTTTTTCTAAGGGTTGAGCTGTTGTATTGTATATTATAGGCCCTGAAGAAGATAATAAATTTATCGAAAGCTTGGCGAAAGAGGAGGAATCATTTGTTTGGCCCCATTCCTGATAATTCCACAACAGACTCCTGTGATTGGCAGACAAAATATAATCATTAAACTATCAAACACTCATAAATTCAATGCATGCACAATTACTGATACGCATTTTCATCATGGAACTATGTCCAATACCCTACCGAATGGGACCTAATGTTGATACTATCTTTATTTATATTTATTTATTTACCATACACAGGCATTTGCCCGATTACAATGTAAATTACATACCGTGAAGTATACAATTGAACATAAATTCAGATGGCAAACTTGAAGAACTAAAATTAATAAGCAATATTTATATCATAAAACAAGAGACAGAAAAAAATTAACAAAAAAACAAAAAGATTTGCTACTCTGCAAAGAGAAAGAAAACTTCAATTTAGTGCCCGCTTAAGTGCAACTAATGAATCGGAAAATAAATAAAAACTATCGCTCTTTATGCAATTAAATTATATTTGAGCCCTGCGAATCGGACTGTTGAGGAGGTCTTTTGTTGGAAACGTAGGATTATAAAATAAAACATTACTTCTAGTACTATAGGGAGATACATGAAAATCAAGCATTTGGTGTAGATAGGGACAATCAATTTTGTTGTGAAATAACTTAAAAACAAATACACAATCTGCAGTATGACGTCGTCTTTCCAGGGTGGAAGGATTACATTGTTGAAGAATATCCCTATAATTAAAATCCGAAAATTCTACACCCTGCTCGAAAGCAACATACCGTGCAAATCGACGTTGTACCCTCTCAATACGCTCTGTAGCATTAGCATAAGACGGAGCCCATACAATTGCGCCATATTCCAAAATGGACCTCACAAATGCTTTGTATAGGACTACTAAAGCACTTATGTCACTAAAGTCCCTCGTATCTCGCTTAAAAAACCCATTGCTTCAGCACAAATATAGTCAATGTGAGGCAAGAATGCCAAATGAGCATCAAAACTACACCCAAGTCCTTGATTGACGTCACACGACTCAACCTCACACTACTTATGCAATAATCGAAATGTGATGGGGCAAGCGATCTGCTGATCGCGATTGTAATGCATTTATCAATATTTAGAAACAAATTATTTCTATTGCACCATCCATTCAATAAATCTAGGGCTAATTGAATATGGTGAGAATCGTATTCGGATTTTACCATTGAATAAATCTTTAAATCATCAGCAAAGAGTGAAAAATGAACATTTTCAGGAAAAGTCAAGGATATGTCTTTGACAAAAATAAGGAAACAAAAAGGACCAACATGGGAACCCTGCGGAACCCCAGACGTGGTAGCAAATGGATATGAACAAGAAGATTTTAGTTTCACAATTTGGTAGCGATCGGCAAGATAACTGGAGAACCAGTCAAGCATAGCAAAAAAAAAAGTCGGGCCTTGTCAAAACCTTTGGAGAAATCTGTATAGACCCAGTCTACTCGGATCTCTAATTCAAAAGCGAATAAAATATATTGCTGTAAGCAAAGTAAATTAGTTATAATAGATGTTTTACTTAAAAACCCATGCTGATATGGAGTAATGAAGCTACTGATTGAGGGTCTGATTTGACTAACGACTAACTTTTCCAAAATCTTCGGAATACTAAAGATAGTACAAATTGGACAGTACTCTTCGATATTAGAGTTATCCCCTTTCTTTGGAATGGGAGTAACAAAAGACAATGTCCAAGAAATGTCACATGTTGTCGTGGAAATTGCTTTACTGCGTGTTCCAAGAAATGTCCCTTATGCTGACGAGGATTCAGATAAGTTGTAAACAAATTTTGAGTTGAACTAGTTCAAAAAAGGAGTAGAACTCTCCATATTTCGAAAATCTATAGCTTTTCACTTGAGGCAATTTTTTATGAGATTTGACAATCTTCAAAATTTTTTTAGGAATGTAAATTTTAAAGTTTCCTGGATTTTGAAAAATATTGATTTTTCACTACAGGTCATGTTTCACCAGGCGGTATGATATTCAGTTGGTATTTTTCGAGAATCAAAAGATATTATTTCATTAGAAAATTTAACGCTGATTTCGATAAAATGCTCAAAAATCAGTATCAATCAGTATCAGTAGAAAAATAAATATTTCTGAAAACCCATGAAATTTCAAGTTTTACTTAGCTGAAAATTTTTTGAAGATTGTCAATTCTCATAAAAACTACCTCAAGTTTGAGCAAAATTTTTGAACGGTTTGGTCAACATTGCTATTTCGTTTCAATTTGGTGGATAAATTTTAGCTGGAATTTGAAAAAAAAAAGTAGCCCCAGCTCTAGCAAGGGGGGCGAAAGAACTGTTATCATGCTCGCAATCATATTTAGCTTGACGAATACAGTCGACACAACGTCCCACTAGAGAAGATGCGTGGTTAATAAAACCATAATGCCGGTAATTTTCCGCTCTTTCAATAAAAACCGGACATTTAGCGTGCAGAGGAATTTTCGCCCGGACGCCTTGATAAAAAGCCGGACTGTCCGGGCCAAAACCGGACACCTGGCAACCCAGGCCGTAACTACTGCCGGAGCTACCGGGGCAGATCCTTAGAGAAAAAAAACATAGGTACAGATTTTTTTGTCTTACCCCATAAATTTCGGTTTTAGAGGGGGGTCTTTGTCTAGTGGAGCACCCTGTATATATTATTATTGTTATTTTATTTGTTTATTGCTTCCTAAAGGTAGCGGAAGCATTGTTCTCACTTTTGAGAGAGAACAAATTTTTGGTCTCAAAATCAAAATTTCCACTCGCATTTTACGTTTTAGACCATTCTGAACAACGTTGGTTCAATGTATGTCTGTCTGTGTGTGTGTGTGTGTCTGTCGAGTGTCTGCAAATCCTTGTAACAAGCTTATTTTCCAGTTTTCATCCGATCTAGATGATGATGATTTCAGGGAATGTGTGGGCTAAGGGTTAGAACCCTTAGCAACCCTTATGTTAGAACCCTTTGGCAACAATGAAAAATTTCAGTTTCATTGTTACCAAATCAATACTACACTCTGCGCATGCGCAAACGTAAATTCCAATCAGTTCCATTTTTCACGCCGTAGTCGTATTATCTCTCTCAAATTTGGATGATAGTTGGGAGATGACGATTTGATCATCCCATATCAATTTCAACACGATTGTATCATTAATAGCTACTGCGCATGCGCCCATGTAAAATCCTTGTACCGACCTTAATTTCCTCTTTTTTCATCCGATTTTGATGAAATTGTCAGATAATGGGCTTGATGGGTTGTACATGCTCCCATATAAGTTTCATTGTTGCTAAATCGCATGCATTTATTCTACGCATGCGCAAACGTAAATTACATTATGCTCCATTTCTTCAAACTCTAGTCATTCGATTTCGCTTAAATTTGGATGATAGTTGGAAGAAGATGGCTTGATTACCTCATATCAATTTCAACACGATTGAATCATTAATAGCTACTGCGCATGCGCCAATGTGAAATACTTGTAATGACCTTAATTTTCACAGTTTTCATCCGATTTTAATGAAATGGCTATACCTATTTCATTGTATTCATCTCATCAGTTCATTCTGCGCTTGCACAAACGTAAATTACATTGAATATCATTTTTTTCGTTTCTTAATTGACCAATTATGACATTTCACGCTACTTCTTGATTTACTCTTTTTCACTATGGGATTTTTCAAGATCATTTAAAACTTTTCAATGATCTATACATTCATGATTGGTAAACGAGGAAGCTATGTGCCAAACCTAACTTGGCAGACTTTTTTTCATTTTACGCCATACCCTCCACTTAGAACTTCTTTTGTAACACGGACAAGTTGTAGAGAATTAACTCTGCTTCGACCGATTGCCAGGTGTGTACAAAATTGGGAAATTTTAATTCAAATTCGACTTAGGACGTTATTATTATTATGATAAGGAAAGAAACTTTTTTCCACAATTTTTGAGATATCGAACTGAAACTTGGAGTGCGCTTTTGGGATGTCTATCTATCACTTAAATTTTGTGAATGGAAAAGAAAAACAAATCAGAAAATACCAATAACTTCTTCAAGTAGGTTTGTATTATATAACTAGACCTAAATAATTGGATTTTTCAGGTTTTTCGGTGCTTAAGACTTAGTATTAGGCATCCCGAAACGCTCTTCAAGTTTCAATTCGATATCTAAAAAATTGAGGGGAAAAAAGTTTCTTTCCATATAATACTATTAGGGGCCATAGTATGTATACGATTTCTAGTCGAAATGTAACTTTTTTATTTCCACACATTTTCTATGATTCCTGGTAATCAATCGACGCAGAATTTAACTCTATACAATTTGTCTTTATTACAAAGAAGTTCTGAGCGGTGGTTTAGGCAGTTGGAAAAAAAGTGATTATTGCTGTTTTTTGGTGAAAGACTAACAGGGTCCATTTTGGGTGTAATAACATTGCGTATATTCGAAATCAGTGCAACATTTCCTATAAGAATAGTGCGTTAAAAAGTTGGTCCAGCTGTGCGGTGGAGTCGTGTAAACCTGGGCGTCATCACCACTTTTGGCAGTTTTGTTATTAAAAAAGTCCAGTCATGCAGCATGACCCCATGAGCGAATTTTTGAAGAAATCTTCGACATTTCAGTCGCTATTGATCGAGTAAAGAAATCGGAGGACAGAATATTTCACAGAGTAAACTCATCAGTTGTGATTATATATATATATTTTTTTTTAAACAAGCACCTACTACCTACGTTTTAAACAGCATGGTTCTAGGATTGGTTATACAGGGATACTTCCATAAGAGTAGTTCAATCTGAATTTGGACAGTGTTTCATGCAAATATTACCGATTTTTACAACTAGCGAACGGCATTATTTCGATTTTTGACTGATTTTTCAACTTTGAAATTTTTGAAAACTTGATACATATTCTTATAGGAAATGTTACGCTGATTCCGAATATACCACATGTTAGTATGCTGAAAAAATTATTTCACACAACAAATCGCAAAAAACAGGCTATTTTGAAATTTTTGACTACATTTTTGAAAATTTCAACCCGAAGATGTAATCCGATCATGCTGGCCAACGAACTTGAACTTTCGTTTTGTGTCCTTAACATTTTAAAATTTGTTTGAAGTTTCTAGCACAATTCTACGGACAGTTATCGTCTGGAATGACACATACATACATATATACATACATACATACATACATAAAAAAATGCGTTAAACTTCAGAATATGATTCAGAGTAGCCTGAAACGGATTTCTGCATAAAATCTTTTCAAAAATTCACATTCTACAAATTTTGAGGCGAGAGCAATAGCTTAATTTTCTTCAAAAATTCGCTAAAAGAAAAAGCGTGCACTTGCATTCTTGTAACAAGTGCATTTAGAAGTAACTAATTTCATTTATACTAGGGGTACTAAACTTCAAATAATCTACTTGTAGGCGCGTGGCCTAATCTCTCTTCTAAAGTCTATAATAGCAATTTTTATGGGTTTAGACATGAAAACACTACGAACACTCATGTATATTGAATACGCTAGGAAAGTGCTGCGAAGCCTCACTCCAGACGGTTTTTTCCATCACTTACTCAAGTTCCTCCTATTTACAGTGGACACAAAAATCCAAATGTTTACCAACTGAATTTTAATCAAAGTCAAATCGTCGACGGTTGAGTCGACGATCCCCAATCACTCCCCATTATCACTTTAACTCGGCCCGGATATATAATAACAAAATAAACGGATGTTTTGGGGAGTTTCAGGGAGGAAATGATCCGCGTTCGCGTTGGATTTGGGATGTTGGGAGGGTGCTCCGGTGAAATAATTAGGGGACACGGGAGAAGGGTAGGTACACTGCAATCCCCCACCTGTCCATTTTCCCAGGGTACACGGGAAATCACTCTCGCTCCAGGCGGAATCATTTACAAATCTGACACGAACCTTCTTTAAATATTTATCAGCCAACTCCATAAGCCCCGTACATCATCATCCCATTGAATTAGTCAGGCGGTCTGGAATGCTTTTTTCCATCGGTTTTTGGGATTATGTCGAGTGTAGGGCGGGAAGGGGTTCCACCTGAAATGCCAATACTTTATAACCTTAAGTAAGTATAGGTTATGTGCCCAGATATGGGAGTGATTTATTCACGAGAAATGTTACTTCGCTTTTGAAGTAAACGAATTCCACCTCCAAAATCAAAACTAATTCTTGTATTTTCTGATTCTATCAAAACATGCTGAGAGATTCGGATATTACCAAGTGTTTCTTCCGATTCTGTTGAGGATGAGTAAGCAATGTATCTGTCAGTCTGTTTGTTTATGTGACCGCAAATCCTTGTCATACATACAAACTCAACGATTTCTATCCGATTTCAATGGAATTCGAACAGATTTCGGAGATTAGGCTCTGTATGGTCTAATCTATGGTCCTAATGACCTCATCGCTCGCAGATTAATTGCTGCGTAATCGAGGTGGAAAAGAAACAGCCGATACAACCTTTATAGGATATAAGTTATATAGTAGTAGGTCATAGTAGTTATAAGTAAGTACAGGTTGTGTGTCCAGATATGGGAGTGATTTATTTACGAGAAATGTTACTTCGCTTTTGAAGTAAACGAATTCCACCTCCAAAATCAAAATTAATTCTTGCATTTTCTGTTTCCATCAAAGCATGCTGAGAGATTCGGATATTACCAAGTGTTTCTTCCGATTCTGTTGAGGATGAGTAAACAATGTATCTGTCAGTCTGTTTGTCTATGTGACCGCAAATCCGTGTCATTCATATAGATTCCACGATTTCTATCCGATTTCAATGGAATTCGAACTTAATTGTTGCGTAATCGAGGTGGAAAAGAAACAGCCGATACAACCGTCGTAGCTAATAAGATGATTTTAGCCGATTTTTGTAGAAAATAATTCTATTACAATGGCCCGAAAATTTTAAAATCAAAATTTCCGAAAATTTTATTCATTTGCAATCCGTTTTTGTGGCATTCTCTAGAATCCTAGAGTTTAACGTTTTTTCAATATATGTAACCCCCCTTAGCATTGAGATACAAATTCCGTTCTACTGCCAAAAAATCAAGCTTCCCAAAACAATGCAAGGATTTTTTAGCAGAATTTAGTCGAACAAAGTTTATCAACAATTAACTAGAACATTAGGTAAAAAGTTTTGTACAAAATTATGCTAACAAATGCACATAAACTTCAATAACATTTGCTGACAAATCGATAAAAATTGCAAAACAGCTAAAAAGCCAAAATAATTTTTCTATTGCAGAATATAATTTAGAACGATTTTTTTGCCATATAATAGGTAGCTAAAAATAATCTTTAAACTTGAAGTGCTCAAAATAATGTATTATACAGGGTGTACACGAAACAGGTCTGCCAAACTGCAGGAGTCGATTCTACAACTAATTTGCAACAACTTTTGTCCCTAAACAATTTTTTTAACCCGCGAGTTTTTTATTTTTTATTTTTTTACCTTACGTCACTGAATCGGTCATAACTTCCTCATTTCCCACTGGCCATACCCGTCTTACTCACAAACACCTGCTTAGCGCAGAAGCTCAAGATGTTATGTGCGGAAGGTGTGGGGGTGATCTGTCCATCCGCCACTTCCTGCAGGACTGCCCTGACCTTATGGACCTCCGAGTCCAGCATCGGCCTCCTCAGTGGGTTGACGTTTTATCTGGACCAGACAAACTCCGATCCCTGTTGTCCCTTATCTGAGAGCCGCTTAGCTCTACTAAGAACAGCGATACCTGATCTGTTATATATTTTTGTACAATCTATTCATAGTTCTATTTCACTTTGGCGATTATATATAGTAACATATATTTAGTTATTAGCCTATTCTTGATCTAGTCTTTGTTGTGTTATTTTATTTTTGAGGTTTTTTTTATCCGTTCTAGGAGCTAAACAGTGGTCATCACTGAACCCCTTATTTTCACCCCCTCTGAGTTGCCAGTGGAGTCCATGATGGCGCTACTTTTTAGTCAAGGATGGCAACATGGCACTCCTTAGAATTGCGCCACTTGCAGTGTCCCTCTGGACACCTTGTTCAATGCCGCTAATGACCCTTATGGTAGAGATACGGCTTAAACCACTAAATAAAAATAAAATAAAAATAACTCCCTCAATTTGCTGTGTCAGTTCACATTTGAGGATACGGTTGGAAATAGCATTAAACTTCCTATCGGATAGATGCCTGAATTTTTAAGAGAATTAGGGTTTGAGACATCAGAAAGCCCTCTGAAGAGTAGATCGTACCTAACTTGGGGAACCTCGAGTTTTTTCAATCGGAAATTGAACTATGGGCGTATGTGATCCGAAAACCGTATTATTTCCATTTCTTTCCCGAACATTCCTCTATAGGTGCACATTCCACTATTGGTACCTCTACCTTACTTTGTAGTTACGCTTAATAAACAGAATGAAAACCATCTAGATTGCAGCCAGAAGTCAGGAAAGTAAATCAGAGAAGGAAGAGCGCGGGAGAGCTCTAAACTATAGAACTGCTTGCAAGCCTGGGGGTTCACTTCTCGCATTCAAACCGTCTTGTATTTTCTCAAAAAATCTTACCTCATCTCACCTCAACCAATTTTTCCAATCAATGATTCTGACAGAACTCTGGGTTCCTATTCCAAATTTCTATCCCGATGCTTGTACCTTCCTTAACCCAGACATTGGTACGACGGTATTTTAAGTGGGCCGGTGAAAATAATCCACCTCCATCACTCCGTGTTCTGACAGTTTCAGAGACCACTAGGGCTTTAAAATTTCAGGTTCTACAATGTACAAATTTCTTCAAGTTCAAATTTTCATTTTCAACTCGCTAGATTTACTTAGCACGAGTTTCTTTTCGCCAGGCACACTTGGCACGATTTCTTAAACTTGTCTCACGCTTAAAGAAAGGAAAAAAAAAGTCGGCCCAAGTTGGGTGTGGCTCATAACTTCCTCGTTTACCTATCATGAATGTATAGATCATTGAAAAGTTTTCAATGAACTTGAAAAATTCCATAGCCGAAAAAAGTAAATCGAGAGGTAGCGTAAAATTTCATAATTGATCAATAAAGAAACGAAAGAATGATACTCAATGTAAATTACGTTTGTGCAAGCGCAGAATGAACTGAAGAGTTGAAAACAATGAAATAGGTACGGGACCATCTACAACCTAAACCGCGCATTCGCTGACGATTTCATCAAAATTGGATGAAAACTGTGAAAATTAAGGTCATTACAAGTATTTCACATTGGCGCATGCGCAGTAGCTATTAATGATACAATCGTATTGAAATTGATATGAGGGAATCAAGCCATCTTCTTCCAACCATCATCCAAATTTAAATGAAATCGAATGACTAGAGTGTGAAAAAATGGAGCTTAATGGAATACACACACGTACGTAATGGAATACATGCATTACGTTTGCGCATGCGCAGAATAAATGCATGCGATTTAGCAACAATGAAACTTATATGGGAGCATGTACAACCCATCAAGCCCATTATCTGACAATTTCATCAAAATCGGATGAAAACAGAGGAAATTAAGGTCGGTACAAGGATTTTACATAGGCGCATGCGCAGTAGCTATTAATGATACAATCATGTTGAAATTGATATGGGATGATCAAATCGTCATCTCCCAACTATCATCCAAATTTGAGCGAGATCGGACGACTAGGGCGTGAAAAAATGGAGCATAATGGAATTTACGTTTGCGCATGCGCAGAGTGAGGTATTGATTTGACAACTATGAAACTGACAGGGGGGCCGTCTAACCCCTAGCCTGCACATTCCCTGAAAATATCATCCAAATCGGATGAAAACTGTGGAAAATAAGCTTGTTACAAGGATTTCATATTCGCGCATGCGCAGAAGCTATTAATGATACAACCATGTTGAAATTGATATAAGATAATCAAATCTTCGTCTCCCAACTATCACCCAAATTTGAGCGAGATCAGACGACTAGGGCGTGAGAAAATGATGCTTGGTAGATTTTACGTTTGCGCCTGCGCAGATTGAGATATTGAGTCAAGAACGATGAAACTGATAGGGGACCGTCTACCCTCTAGCCCGCACATCCCCTGAAAATTTCATCCAAATCGGATGAAAACTGAGGAAAATAAGCTTGGTACAACGATTTGCGGACACACACACACACAGAAACGGAACCAAAGTGGTTCAGAATGGTCTTAAATGTAAAATACAAGTGGAAATTTTGATTATGGAGACCAAAAATTCTCCCGAAAGTGAAAACAGTGCTTCCGCTATTTAGGTAGACTTCAAGCAAAAAACGTGTATGATTCTCCCCTCTTCCCTCACGGAAAATCGATAACTGACTTTTTGACTTGTTTCAGATACCGTAAGCACTGCGTGACATACAGGTTTCGTAGAACGGAATGGGATTCTAAAGAACCCAATGTGGTCGAAATAATCAACAGAATCTTTTGTATAAGCCCTAATGAATTTTGAATAATTCAACAAAACGTTAGCTTGTCATTGCGGAATTATAGACCAAACCTCAAGAACCTTTCCACACAGTTTTATATGTATGTGGTGACCAGAAATCTCCAATAAATCAGTTGGTTACCCCGCCGAGGACGGTAGGAGTGAGGCCGGGCGAACGGGCCTACGATACGAAAGCAGGTGGGGTGTGGGGAAAGGAAGATCTCTTACACTCACTGCGGTGTTGTAACTCTAAAAATAGCCGCGAGAGCTCTTGAATTAGACGGAGTCGTTTATCTGGGAGCTCAGGGGAGTCTGTTGAGTTGTCATTAGTGCGTGTCACACTTGGCTTCCCCAAACCTCTTCCCACTAAATGGGCACATGTGGCGAGTAGATGAATCCTAGTTAAGACATGTTTACTAAACACAGCTTCACCTGAATTTGACATCTGATTCCCCAGAAGCAATGTGTATCTTGGCCCTTGAGGCCGCGCTCTCCGTAACTTTTCTTTCTTTTTGTCTCAAGTTGCCAAATCGATTTGTATAATTTCCCTATTTTGCGCGTAAAACCAGAATGGGCGTAATCGTAATCATAGAAACGATTATAATTACGATTACATCCTACAAGCAACATAAAGCCATCAGGCATGAGCAATGGCAGGTGAGGTCACTGGTCTGCGCGGTGTTCTGCAGGACTTGAGCCCGTTGGGCCCTTTCATAACCCTACTTCCAAGGAGGATAGATAGAAAAAGATAGAAAAACTCTCAGGGGAGGCTTGGAAAAACTTCCAAGGACGGATCGAATAGTGGTCAACCGGGTTGCCATTGGCCATACCCGTCTTACTCATAGACACCTGCTTAGTGCAGAAGCTCGAGATATTGTGTGTGGGACGTGTGGGGGTGATCTGTCCAACCGCCACTTTCTGGAGGAACGCCCAGCTCTTGTGGACCTCCGAGTCCAGCAGCAGCTCCCTCTGTGGGATGACGTCTTGTCCGGACCAGACAAGGTCTGATCCCTGTTATTGTACCTGAGCTCTACTACGAACTGTGATATCTGATCTGTGATATATTTATATACATCTAGTCGTAGTTTTATTTCATTTTGCTGATTGTATATAGTAGCATGTATATAGTTATTAGCCTATTTTACATCTAGTCTTAGTTGCATTATTTTATTTTTGGGTTTTTTTTTTATCCACTTTGGGGGCTAAACAGTGGTCATCACTGTACCCCTCATTTTTGCCCTTCTCCGAGTTGCCAGTGGAGTCCATGTACTTGTACATGGACAAGTACGAATCCTGATGTACTTTTACTAAGATTAATGAGTGCAAATACTTGTGTACCTGTACTTAGAACTTCAATTACTAGTACTTGTACTTACTAATTTTATTTCAAGTACAAGTACATTAGGTACTTGTGATTGTACTTGCAATTTTTCATGTATTGTACCTGTACTTTGTACTTGTAAGTACATATTTTCCCTACTCTGCGTAGGTACCGTTCACCTCGAAGCAACAAACCCTACCTACCTATTCTTTTCATAATTAGTGGGCCGAGAGTAGAGTGGCTTTTACGATAGATAAAGTACACGATGAAGAAGATTCTTCGTAAACTGTTCATTGTGCTAATGTGATCCTAATTACGGTAGCTCAGGTATAAGTAGCTAAGTCGCTTGCACCGAGATATAGCATTTCCAAGTCAAATGAAACCTTTTCCATATCAAATGAAACCTTTTCCAAACCAAATGAAACCTTTTCCAAACCAAATGAAACCTTTTCCAAACCAAATGAAACCTTTTCCAAACCAAATGAAACTTTTTCCAAATCAAATGAAACTTTTTCCAAACCAAATGAAACTTTTTCCAAACATGGTGTATTTCTGTAAAGTAAACAATCGTAGATAAATAATATATATATTACAAAATTTCAGAAATTCAGTCTTAGAGGTTCAATCAGTCAATGTAAGTCACTACCGGTGGCGGCTCGAGGCAACTGCATCATCATGTCCATCACATAATTGGATGAGTCAGTTGCTGTTACAGTTCTGACGCATCTATCAATGACTTGCGTCAAAATGTGATTTTCATCCGGTTCGCTCAGTATGTATGAGAAATTTCTCAAACTTACTTGTTTCCTATTCTACTAAGGTGAGATCCACTTCGGTAATCCTATGCCTGAAATTCATCGAATTTTCATTTTGTTAACGTCTTTCTATGATAGGTACAATTGCATCTACCTGCAACTTGCAGGGTACCTACCTACCTACCTAGGTGCCTCAGTTCACTCATTTTCTCAATAGGTTTCATTAGGTTTGGAAAAAGTTTCATTTGTTTTGGAAAAAGTTTCATTTGGTTTGGAAAAGGTTTCATTTGGTTTGGAAAAGGTTTCATTTGGTTTGGATAAGGTTTCATTTGACTGGGAAAAGGTTTCATTTGACTTGGAAAAGGTTTCATTTGGCTTGGAAATGCTATAGAAAGTGGTGAGCACACATTTCGAGTTGAGAGGTTTCGTACATTTCCGCAACAGTAACATCGACAGCGCTGGGGTAGTTTTGACGTTTTCCGGAGCTAGCAACAACGGGCCCTTAAATTCATTGGGGGTTCAAACAACTAGTGTCCAAAGAGTTGGAGTGAAAGGTTAGGAGAATCCTCGCTTCGAAAAGAGGAGTTCTCGATATCTCCAGCGACCAAACAGAAGTTACCGGTGTAATAGGGAAGATTGGATTCACTTCCGAAGCTGTCAACGCTAGAGTTGAGAAGTAAAGTTACCGCCGAGCCATGAATAAAGGGCCTAGAAAGGGAACTGGGAACGGGCAAAGGGGGGGGGGGGGGATAGGAGACGAACGGCAAAAGACAGGCTGAGAAGGGGTGGAGTGAGGGGGGGGGGGGACTTGAAAGCCGGTAACAAAGTGTCTAAATATTGAAAGAAGAGTCCTATATAGCTGGTTAAAAGGAAAGAAGTATTTGGTGGTTTGGGGGAGCAACTTGGGAGCCCCTACATTGAAACACACTCTGCCTCGACCGTAAAAAAGTTCCCGTCATACATTATTTGTTGGGAGGAAGGTTCGATGGGAGAGAAAGAGGGGAAGGAGTGAGAGGGCTAGTTCACGTTTTTCGTTCGATAGATCAGACTCTTCCTGCGCACCTATTGGTTATCTATCTTACCGACCGGAGAGTTCGTTTCCTCCACACTTTTATTTTCGAAGTGGCTTAGGAAGCGTAAGATTTTAGCATAGAGTGAGATCTTTCCACCGACTGGCGAGTGATTTTTGTAGGATGAAAAATGGCAAAGTACAGTTCCGTAGCAACGGTTTGGAGCGTAGGAAACTCTTTCTATCTATAGGAAGAGCAACCAGAAGGAAACACCAGAATATGACCAAATTGGCACATAACCCCTATATTTGATGAGTAAATTTTTTTTGTTTGTCAACGTAAGATTTTTGCATAAAGTGAGATTTTTCCACCGACTGGCGATTTTTTTTACGATGAAAAATGGCATAGATACAATCCCTTAGCAACGATTTGGTTGTATGCGAGTATCACCAGAAAAAGTATCCGTGTGCGTTCCTTCGTAACGTAACTTAACTTGTTTTCGTGAGCGATTTTTAGTTCATGTGCCAGGGGAAAGACATAGAAATGTCTCTGAAATGAAAATGTATTACCTACATGAAAATGTATTGTAATGGTATTGGAGTACAGCCTGAACAACTTCGACGGTAAATACTAAATGGAGGCATTTCAGACCCATCATGTGAGGTATAGGTGTATTCAGCCAACAGCAATAGCACCATTTAATTGAGCGTAAATTATCCTGGAATTTTAGTGATTTTTTCAAGAATGCAGGCGCCGTACCTCAAAACGTAGACGTCTACATGAAAAACGAGCTTCGGATTTGTATTTAGCCTCCTCGAAAATCCCCAGTACCAGATTCGCGGAGAATGGAGGAGGTAATATTGATAAATCATGATGTTTTAACTATTCTCATCCGATTTTCGTGATTTATCATTTTGTTCAAATTTAAATTTTATCTAGATTTGGAATATGTAACAGGAGTTTTAAATTCTATGATCGAATGAGATGAATAGAGGGGGTAATAACGTTAAATCGTGATAATTTTCTATATTCATCAGACTTTTCGTGACTGTTTTTATTGTTTGTTCGATCCAGATTTTAGTCCAGTTATGCAACCTCGGAAGTTCCAAATTTACCGTCGGTGAAGGGTTTAAATGGTGGTAGTGGGTGGGGGGGGGGGGGGGAATTTCCGAGAAATCGTTATACTTTTTTTTCTCTAATTTTAATTCTCACCAAAATTGTATACAATCCATTCATAGGGACGTCCCTGTAACGCATGCATTACTTACCAATATGTTTAGGCAAAGCGCACGTTAGCGAGACATTTCAGACCCATCGTGTGGTATAGACGTGTTCAGCGTTAAATTTTCATCAGGAATAGCACCTTTTAATTAAACATAAATTATCCTAGAATTTAGTGATTTTTTCAAAAATGCAGGTGTCATACCTCAAAAATTAGACGTCTACATAAATAAACGGGCATTGGATACGGATTCAGCCCCCTCAAAAACCCCTTGGGCCACTAACAGATTCGTGGGGGCACGACTTTGATTTTTTGCTTCCGAGTCTACCTATAGGTAGCGGAAGCATTGTTTTCACTTTCGGGTGAAAAAAATTTTTGGTCTCCAAAATCAAAATTTCCACTCGCATTTTACGTTTTAGACCATTCTGAACAACTTTGGTTCCGTGTCTGTCTGTGCGTGTGTGAGTGTGTGTGTGTCTGTCTGTCTGTCGTGTGTCCGCAAATCCTTGTATCAAGCTTATTTTCCACAGTTTTCATCCGATTTGGATGAAATTTTCAGAGGAAGTGCGGGCTAGCGGATAGACGGTCCCCTGTCAGTTTCATCGTTCTTGACTCAATACTCCACTCTGCGCATGCGCAAACGTAATTCCCATTATGCTCCATTTTTTCACGCCCTATTCCGATCCCGCTCAAATTCCGATGATTGTTGGGAGCTAAAGATTTGATCATCCCATATCAATTTCAACATGATTGTATCATTTTTAGCTGCTGCGCATGCGCCTATGTGAAATACTTGTAACGACCTTAATTTCCACTGTTTTCATCGAATTTCGATGAAATTGTCAGAGAATGCGCGGGTTAGGTTGTAGATGGTCCCCTATCAGTTTCATTGTTGCCAAATCAATACTTCATTCTGCGCATGCGCAAACGTAAATTCCATTGTGCTCCATTATTTTCACACTCCAGTCGTTCGATCGCACCCGAGCCTCCGGAACCTGCGTTTCCACTTGTGACTGATAACGCATAACATCATCTCGGTAAAAGAAATCCAAGATAAATTGCATGATAATCATTTCCCTTGTGACCATCCTTCTTTTTTGAGCCCACTTGGACCATAGCAGCAAAATTCTCACCCAACAAATGCGGCTTCAACTATAGACATGAAGATCCAGTCAATGTCCCAGGTGCGACGAATGACAAAAAGTTTCCAAAACTGTTTGTTACCCAAGTTATATCCGCGATTCCAAATAAGGATGCAAGCCTAGAGGCAGCGGAATGAACTAAAGTAGATCCTGACTCCACTCTCGTATCATTGAAAATCGTATTTGTATCTAACCTTCTTTGACACTTCGTTTTCTCTTCTTTCATTTTTTCTGCGATGGGAATGAGTCTAGGTGTTTGAAGCATTATAAACATTGAAAATACAGTGATATATGCCATAATTGGAAATCGTTTTTGGTTAGATGGTTCGAATGGTGCCTCCCTTCCATGGGCGCCGACTACATGAGAGATGGTGGGGCCCGGGCCCCACCAATAATGAGAGTGGTAGGGTACCACAACCAACACCAATATTTTTCTTACTGAAAATCTTAAAATTTTAATGGTATAACTCTACACATCCCCAGACTAGGTAGCAATTTGGCTGATAAATAGGCCAGTTGCCCTTGCTGTTTGTTTATGCGGGGAAGCTTGGCGGGGTGGCGACGCTGTGTAGGAGTTGCGGCTGCTCAGTGCATTTTGATTTATCAACGTTGTTTATTACTCATCACAAATTAGAAAAAGGAACTGTTTAGCAAATTTACTTTACTCTCAGGATAGAATAGTGATCTTTTTAAGCATCCCAAAAAGGCTCAAAAGTAAGGAGGCCCAAAAATGGCTACTTTTAGCATTAAATTCGTCAAATTCCATAACCCCCCCCCCCCCTGCCTTGTCAAGCCCCACCAAAGTTTTGGACAAGTCGGCGCCCATGTTCCCTTCCCCTAATGACGTAGAGTTACCTACGTAACATTATTCGCAAAAGTTTTGAAATTTACATTACTATGAATGAGGATTGGTAGAATGGTAACATATCGTTAAGGAATATGACAAGCAATATGAAATCGAACAAATTTGGATTTGAAAAATCGACAAGAACACAAGAGCCCGTTGTTTGTTTCCCAAACAGACGTTACAAAACTACCTAGCAGTAACTAGAACAAGGGATTCTGCCAAAAAATCTACATTTGTAAATGTAGTACATTCTAATCATTTCTATACACTGCACTTTCATTATGAATATAATTTTAGTAAGAATAGGTAGGTACCTTCCAGAAAACCAAGACTGCTACTAGGTACATGAATGCATGATCTGCTATTCTTAGGTTCGCAGGTGCATTTGAAGCGAAATATATCCTTGATATCTTGCAAAATAGTTACATTTATAGTGTGAGGATGTTCATTAATCAGTAAACTTGGTGAAACAAGTAGGTAACTACATAAATGTTGGACATCCTCTACTTCTTCTATGAAACAACACATATGCTGAGCATTTGAGGCTGATCTCCTTCGGTGAAATTACGAGAATCGATTGTGCATTTTGTATAATTTATGTACAATCAAATCTAATTTATTCATTTCTATGAAAATCTAAAATAAAATACTACTTGAATACTTTTAATAGCCACATAAGACTCACGACTACTGGTTGTAGGCTACCTACACCTACTTACAAGTTGTAAATAAATAAATAAACGTTCCGAACTTCTTATTCAACTCCCAGTACTTAGTTGTGTTGTCTAGTGTACGGACATGACCGTCATAATTTTTTTTTTTTTTTTTTTTTTCAGTTGTTGTTCTTGATTTATTAGTAAATATTCAGCGAAGGAATGGAGATTTGCCTTGTGTGAGTTGAGTCGAGTCAGGATCTATCCCACCATTATGGATGCGACGGTGGCGCAACTACCGAATAGGAAACAAATTACAAGAAAATATGTCAAAAATGAGTTGATAGTATGTTGTGACTTCGAGCAATAAATCATTGAAGTGACCAGTGCATTGAAGTCGGACAATTCTTGCAACCCTATTTTGCTCCCTCACGCTTTGGGTTCGTGATTGAAGTCGAAAAAATTTTTGACCTCTAAAATCGAAATTTTTACTTGCTTTTTGAGTTTCAGGGCTTGCAGATCAATTTTGGTTCCGTGGAGGTCTGTCTGTCTATCTGTGGTAAATCCTTGTTACGCCTAAAACTATACCGTTTCAGTCCAATTTTGATGAAATTTTCGGGAATTGCGCGGATTAGCTCCTAGACGGCCCCTATAATTTTCGAGGCCGCCAAATCAACACTAAAATCACTTCTTGTGGGCTATTTCACAATCGGCATTGATTAAACATATATTTTTCCAGTTTAACGGGTAAAAAGAAAAAGCGTCTTATATTTTGACCTCTTAATGAACAAAATTCGTATTTACATGCATGAAACGATTGAAAACGGCTCGTTCAATACAATTTCACGCAATTTGTACAACCTCAACATCACGGAAGTTATAATACGCTAAACAAGGAGCTGGCTCATTCCAGGAAATTTATTATCGTTTGATCTCAAACGGGTGGGTGGCATAGTTTGAGCGGTAAACACGCTCAAGTGAATCAACTTTAAATTAAATCTACGGCCGAGATAAAACGGTCTGATGTGATCCGCTTAGGGGGTCTGCCGGCACTTGAATCACATTACAAGTTGGAGGAGCATTATGTAATCCTCCCCTTCATTACTGATCATACAACCCCTTCCCTCAAGGGTCGAAAAACCCCCAATATAAGCGCTTTTAAACTACCTCGTAAACGTTCACTTTTCACTCTGGAGTCAAGTGGCTGTTACCGTCATTAGCATTTCACGACGTAGCTCCGCCACCGATCGTTAGGAACCGCAATGTAAAAAACCTTTCCACCAGTGAAACCCACCTTGAGCCCATAAAAATCACTTTATACAGTTTGAGTATAAAACGACGTGATGGTTCTACGAAGCTGTCCTATCAATTCGTCCTACCTTCCTTAATATTAACCTCCTTCCTTTTCCTCCTTAAGGAATATTATTCCTTATTTCGTCGGAAAACATTAGGCTGCGAACTATCAAAATCAAAGAATTTGTAACACTGCTTTTGTACTCCAAGTTGAATAGTACATGAACGAATCTGTATCTATACAATCTGTCTCTGTATCTGTATGATCATGATTTATCTGATGTATCTGTATGAATGAATCAGTATCTTCCGGCGTTAAAAGCTAACGCTTATTGTGTACAAAAACATCAGAACAAGGGGAAAATATCCAATTTAGGTGATGGGAAAAGGTTTCTGACATACGTTTCCATGAGCGACCAGCAGCATGACCCCATGAGCGAATTTTTGAAGAAATCTTCGACATTTCAGTCGCTATTGATCGTGTAGAGAAATTTTAGTTAATGATTTTGGTAGACAAACATGGAATCAAATTCTATCTACATCATGGTTCTAGCCTTAAACAGCATGGTTCTAGGATTGGTTATACAGGGATACTTCCATAAGAGTAGTTTAATCTGAATTTGGGCAATGTTTCATGCAAATATTACCGATTTTTACAACTAGCGAACGGCATTATTTCGATTTTTGACTGATTTTTCAACTTTGAAATTTTTGAAAACTTGATACATATTCTTATAGGAAATGTTACGCTGATTCCGAATATACCACATGTTAGTATGCTGAAAAAATTATTTCGTACAACAAATCGCAAAAAACAGGCTATTTTGAAATGTTTGACTACATTTTTGAAAATTTCAACCCGAAGATGTAATCCGATCATGCTGGCCAACGAACTTGAACTTTCGTTTTGTGTCCTTAACATTTTAAAATTTATTTGAAGTTTCTAGCACAATTCTACGGACAGTTATCGTCTGGAATGATACATACATACATATATACGTACATACATACATAAAAAAATGCGTTAAACTTCAGAATATGATTCAGAATAGCCTGAAACGGATTTCTGCATAAAAATTCTTCAAAAATTCAAATTCTACAAATTTTGAGGCGAGAGCAATAGCTTAATTTTCTTCAAAAATTCGCTAAAAAATGATTTTGACTGGTAAAGCGGCCTCTAGACGTGCAATATTATTGTGCGAACCGGTTTGCACAATATATTGATGGCAGCCCCTACATGCTCAATTTTATTGCACAGTGTTTACGCTTGTGCAAACAAGTTGTACCGTGTGAAGGCGGCATTGACGGTTGCGCAATAAATTGTGCAATCAGACACTCAGACGTACAACCACATTGTGCAAACAGTACCCATCAGGTTTCCATAAGGTCAACATGGAATTAAGTGACAGTGAATTGTGTTACGTGTTGATTGCTGTGGCTGCTAGTGCGAAAAAAAGAAAGAAAGGCTCTAAAAAAGGGAGAAAATGGGCCAAGCAATGGTTCATTGACAGGGAGAAGTACACTCACGAAAAATTACTCAATGAACTGAGAGTGATTGAACAAAATGATTTCCGACGGCTCCACTTTCTTTTTCCGATTACTATATTCTTTCGACTTAACATCCCACAATGCCGGGAGACCATAATAAGTCTCAATGAATTCGGCAATAAATTGCTTTTCGTTTTTATCACTATTCATGATGCCGCGTAGTTGACAGGACGATTTGTCTATGACACTGCCAGGTGCAGCCAGGTTGCGCAATGTTGCCATCAGACGGCTCAATCTTTTCCAGTTTGTGCAGTATATTTTAAACTTTTGGTCAATCAAGCAATATATTGCACAATCTTCTAATCTCGCCCTAACACGATCAATTATATTGCACAAACCAGATTATTGCGCAATAATATTGCACGTCTAGGGGCCGCTTAAGGATTTACTGTTGTATATTAAGTATTGTATATTACTATTGTATTGTAAAGATTGACGTGTAAGGATTTACATTTACTATTGAGAAAACTGTTAGAATGGGGGGTAAAAGTGACCAAATACTGGTTCAAATACTACTTTTGCAATAGAAAAGCTGGGATACGAACCGCCCCCGGTTGGATTCACGGCCGGCGTGCCGCCCCCGAAATCGAGTACGCAAACGACTGAGCTACGATCGCCTGTATGTTAGCGGCGTATTAGGTATTCCTCCAAGTTCTCGATTCAGGAAATCCGAATGTGTTTTTACGAAATGTGTTTTTACGAAGTTCTAGCTCTTAGGGAAGTGTTTCTTAAAGTGGGGTATAAGTACCCCTGGGGGTTCATGGAAGAAGTCCAGGGGGTACTTGACAAGCTCAGCTGTATGTTGCTGGGTTTTAAATCTACAATGCATCGCAAAAAAAAGATAATAATAATAATAAAAATTAATTGAAAAATGATAACTAATGAAAAATAAAAATAAATTCCTAAATAGGGAATAAAATAAAATGAGTCAGCAATTAGAATAATCTTTGTTCCATACCTAGTTCAGCACAATATCATTTGTTCGTGAAAATTATACAAGTGCCGTTTTATCTAAATGCAAAGAGACGGTATGGCTGA
>CM061045.1:73270513-73280513 GCA_030762985.1 Adelphocoris suturalis | reverse complement strand
GTTTTCAAAAATTTCAAAGTTGAAAAATCAGTCAAAAAATAATGCCGTTCGCTACCTAGTTGTAAAAATCGGTAATATTCGCATGAAACATTGTCCAAATTCAGATTGAACTACTCTTATGGAAGTATCCCTGTATAACCAATCCTAGAACCATGCTGTTTAAAACGTAGGTAGTAGGTGCTTGTTTAAAAAAAAAAATGTAATCACAGTAATCACAACTGATGAGTTTACTTTGTGAAATATTCTGTCCTCCGATTCTTTCGGTCGCTCTCTTTAATGTTTTACGCTCAACTGTTTTATGACTTGATGTAGCTTTAATACTGACTGTGGCTTAGAAAATATCAGCCATGAAATTATGAAGAAGTTCTATTTATGTACGTACTAGCACGCAGACCCAAGGCCTCGCTCCGCTCGACCGTCAATAGCAACTGAAATGTCGAAGATTTCTTCAAAAATTCGCTCATACGATCATGCTGCATGACTGGAACTTTTTTATCTTTGGTGATCGTGAGCGATCACTCAGCACTTCTGTTCCTGATATCGGTATTGCAGGGGAAGTGCCTGAACGTCAAAGGAGGAGCTCAGTGTGTGTGTCCCACCTACAAAGGCTGTCCCGCGGTTTGTCAAGGTGTTTTCCTTCCGGAGATGGGAAAAAGGATCCGTGAAAAAATCTCTCCTCTCACCTCACCAACCTTTAGACGCGTTTTGTCGAGACGCCGGGAGAATTATTATCTCTGCGAGGCCCGTGGTTGTCCTTTTCCTTCCAAAATATGCCGGCACTTCCTTCTGGCCTGGAGGTTCGGCGGCCTGCGAGCCCACCCATAAGGACGAAATACCCAAGTAAAGATAGTATATTATTCCCCTCACATCATTCACAGTTGCATTTCCAACATCCTTTCGAGTTATTGTATTTTGCTTCATTCCTTTTAATGGTGAACTTGAGTAGTTCAAATAGGATTTCCAGGATACCAGGTTCTCCTTACGTTCTTATGAAATGCATCGATTCCACATCATTTATGGAACTTTTCACATCTAATCCCACCCGAACCATGGGCTGGAGGGCGGGAGGGGGTGGGAGCCCTTTTAATGCGCGTTTTTCCCCGAGCGCCCGATCTTCAATCCGCTGCCACATTAAAATATGATCGAGACCACTTCGTATTTCACCGACAAAGTTACGTTTCAGGACCCGTAGAACACGATGGTGCCGTCAAAACCGCTAAAATATGCTGTATTTCCGGAGAAATCAGCGAAAAAATGCGAAAAATTACGGAAAAAATGCGTTTCCTGCTATGGTTGTTTCCGCCTTAGACCGAGTAGAGTAAATTTCGACGGTTGTTGTTTGGGTTGGTCTTAAAATGTTCATTGAAGTTCCAATTTGATCCCATGCGAGTTTCGAGGCATACAATTCTTTTTTCCGATTATAGTGAACGAAAATGTAGACGAACACGTTGGTTTTCGGAGCCGTATTCCGCGGCTAGAATATATGTATATTCCACGATCTTTCTTTAAAGGGGTGCAGATTGTATGGTTCGGAAAACGCTTCAACAAGACCCAAATTACCTACTCTGTAATATTATTTTCGTTTCTGCAATTTTCAAAATTTGTATAGTCATGGTATGAATGAATAATAACTCAAATTAAATAAAATTTGATCCATATTATATATTCATCATAGCCAACGAAAACGTCTGAGAACGAGTTGAAAATCAATTCACATCCTTATGTATGCAATTTTGATTGTTTTACACTTATACGTACGTCCTTTGTACATCCAACGACGTTCTTCTATATCTACAGAGCAGATTAACTTATCCTCGTCTTTCCATATAGAAACTACATTTCCCCACACTAGAGTCTCAGATGTTGGAACTACTTGAAGGAACGTCTGCATTTTGAAATTGGAGAGCATGGAACGTCAGGTTTATCAGCAAGGAGAGTCAAACGATAAGCTGAACTCTTCGCCTACTCATTCATTCTTCGACATTGGAATGCTAAACTCGACATCAAATAGGTGATTTGCATCACCTAACAATGCCGGCCCAGCACAACTGCGCTGGTTGTGTTACTGCACTCATCTCTAGAATGAGTGGGCAATATTTCTGAAGAAAAGGGGCATTCTGGTCAAAATGTGAATGTGAAGTCAAATGTAGGATGAACAAAAAAGGTGCTATGTCCCCTACCACCCACCTGAAACACAAACAAACCAACAGTTTACCTTCTCACATTCATTACCTGATTTTGGCTTACCTACTTGTGCTTCCCTTCATTACATTTCAATTCCTCGTCCATTCAGTTCTGCATTTGTCTGCAAAAATCTAGTTTTAAATGTAATAGTTGAAATCCATACACTCTCCTCAAGCTCAACCACTCTGATGTACCTATGTGATTGAGGTTTAACCCACCCCCTCTCCAAGGTACGATGAGTTTATCAGTTTAATTATCTGTCCATTTAGAATCATGCAATAAATAGTTCCCTACATATATATGAAAATTGTTAAGAAGGATAGATGAAAGATTTGTTGGTCAATTAATACACCTCGTTACTTATAGGTACATATATACATTCCATGTTTGTTTTTCCTGCCTGTACTTTATGCTCGTCTGACTTCCTCTGGTGCATTTCCTTGTATCCTGAGGATGGTATACAATTATACCGAAACGTTGGCCTAGACGTACCGTGGTATAATTTTCTGGCTGAACCTCAAGACCCCAACAAACCTTATTTTGAGCAAAGCAGTCGAGAGACCAAACCTTATTCTTGTCAAAAACATATTACTTTTTGAAGGTTGGGGTTGGGATTAAGGGATCTTTAGTTAGTGTATTATGGGTTTTGCTCGATTTGTGGGTTGGGTGATACCTACTTTGATACGTACCACATATTCACATTCTGGATCAATGGGAGTAGGTGTAACCACATCAGGAATTTATAGGCTTCTAGAAGGTGGCGAAGTGAAACACATGACGTGGACTGCAGTGTTGAGGGGTAAATATGTATACGGAGTATGTGTATACTAGACTGACTACGAAAAAAACGAAAGTTCGAATTTTTGAGGGGCTCAAAGCTCAGATGATTGCATCAGATGCTAGGAACAACTCCTGAAAATTTCAGTCCGAACCGATAACCCCTTGAGGTCTCCTAACCCGTTTTTTTGGTAATTGAATTATTGATTTTAGAACACTAGACGCTTAGGACAAAAAGACGGTTAGGACATGAAAACTCCATGCGTCTGGACACTTTTAATACTCTATTCCTATGTTTTCGGTATCGCGGAACACGATGCCGCAATTATTGCAAGCGCAGAAGCTGTATTTCTTTTGATATTCAAGAAATCAGTCCAAATAAGTGATGGAAAAAAGGCATTTTTTGCCGTTTTTACTACCTAGTTTTGACTGGGAAAAAAATTGTTTGCGGGTCTTTTCTGCTTCGGACCTTGTTTCCTGGCTTGTTCCGAATGTAACAAGACCAATTTCGTCCTATAATGTATTGTCCTTTTGGAAATATCTGCTCAAGAGCCGAGTTAGCTTTTTTAATGGTAACCGCTCTATACTTACTAGTAGCTGCGAAATCAAAATTTAACGCCCTGAAGCCCTTTTTATCACACTATTTTATGTTTTTGGGCTCGTTGAACATTACGTGCTAGTAGTGGAGGCGTAGGACTCGTATTTCGATTAATAATCAAGAGCTAGGTGTCAAAAATCGGTGGATATAGTGGATTTTTCTTGATGTTGAAAAAATCAGTGGACAAAATTAATAGAAATAAGGGATTTTTCTCCGGTTACACCTAGTTTTGATTGGGAAAAACCATTTATGAGTGTCTCCTCTGCCTTGGACTTTATCGTCAAGACTAAGTTTGTCCCATAATACATTTTTCTTCTCGAAATATCAGCTCAAGAGCCAAGTCGACTTATTTAATGGTAACCGTTCTATATTCAATAGTGGCACTACTACTTGCACGTAATGTTCAACGAGCCCAAAAAACATAAAATAATGGGATAAAAAAGGCTTCAAGGCGTTAAATTTTGATTTCGCAGCTACTGGTAAGTATAGAGCGGTTACCATTAAAAAAGCTAACTCGGCTCTTGAGTGCCTTTTTTCCATCACTTATTTGGACTGATTTCTTGAATATCAAAAGAAATACAGCTTCTGCGCTTGCAATAATGGCGGCATCGTGTTCCGTGACATCGAAAACACAGGAATAGAGTATAAAAAGTGTCCAGACGCATGGATCTTTCATGTCCTAACCGTTTTTTTCGTCCTAAGCGTCTAGTGTTCTAAAATCGATAATTCAATTACCGAAAAATGGGTTTAGGAGACCTCAAGGGGTTATCGGTTCAGACTGAAATTTTCAGGAGTTGTTCATAGCATCTGATGCAATCACCTGAGCTTTGAGCCCCTCAAAAATTCGAACTTTCGTTTTTTTCGTTGTCAGTCTAGTGTATACGGAGCGCGAAGACCCGAGTTTCGATAATAAATATACTAGGTATAAACAGGGTTTAAAAATTACGGACCAGTGATCTGCGTAGAAGGGCTATCTAACACAGAAATAACAATCCTTTGTGTAATAATTTGTAGCGTTTTTTGTAAAGAAGAGCTAGCGATCATCTTCCAATAACTCGGTGTCGTTTGGACGTCAGGAGGTCGAATGAAAGTCTCTAGACGAAGCCGGTGTGACGACAGCCATCCGAGAGCTGCAACATGCGGCGCTGAGTCGGTCGGCTCCGTTGATCTCCGTAATTAGTTTTCTACTGTTTGCCCCCTCCTCACTTTTGAAACCCGAACATGATATCTTCTCGTCATCTTCTTATAAATACCTAACTCATTTTCTCTCTCTCTCCGTCTGTCTCTCGCTCTCTCCCTTCTCATAAAAGTTGGGAGGGGAATTGAGGAGAAGGAGGGAATCCCGAAAGTACACATGGCTGAGCAAAGTTTAATATAACGGGGCCTTTGAGTAGCCCTTTTGGGCTTAGCGTACTTTGTGTACATTATTATTGCCTGAGTCAAAGCAAGCCGTTGACCGTATATTAGGCGAGTACAAAGCAGATCTTTCCTTGAAATAAAAGCACTGGGGGTTAGGTCCGAGAATACGCTTCAATACACTATACCTACTACCTCCTAACTCCAAGCATCCGAGTTTCGGATTCGCACAAATTAAGGTTTATGCAGTACTAGAAGCCGTTTTAAACAGCTCAAACACAACGGAAACTCCCTGAAACAGAGGTATTATAATTTTTCCATTGAAAGCCAGCATATTTTTAATACAAAGTTCCAGTCATGCAGTATGATCGTATGAGCGAATTTTTGTAAATTATCGTACTATATTATGTTACTCTGTTCTGAAAATTAAGGACTTTGAGGGAAAAGAAAATGATGACTACCAATTTTATGGCAAAAAATTCTTTCTAAATAATATTCTGCGATTCCAAAGGAGATTTTGGATTTTTAACTTTTTTATCGATTTTTTGGCACATTTTAATGAAATTTACGTACATTTTTCAGCATAATTTTTTTAATGTTTTATTTTATGGTTAATAAACTTTATTTGAGCAATATTCTGCTAAAATATAAATTTAGCAATTTTCAGCCGTTTTTTACAATTTTTAGTGATTTTTTCAGCAATCTTCGAAATTTGACCATTTAATGTGCTCAAAAAATGCTAGCCAACAAACTCGTCCTTTCGTTGGGAAAGCTTGATTTTTTGGCGCTTGGTTTATTATTTCTGAATTAGATAGCCCTTCTACACAGATCACTGGTCCGTAATTATTAAATCCTGTTTAATACCTAGTATATTTATTATCGAAACTCGGGGCTTCGGGCTCCACAATTGGGATCACTGCATTACAGCACCAGGACCCTAAAATTTTACGATTTATAGTAAAGTTGAGGAACAAAATGGATCCTAAGCTGACTAAGCTGATGATTGACTAAGCCAAGTCAAAAGCAAATCAAAACCAGCCTCTTCATCACCAATATTTCCATCAAGTCTCCTAATAAGTTTTCTAACTAGTCATCTTCCCATCAAGTAAAATGTTTGCATACACTGGCTATTGTTTTGAAACACTATGCTTGTTCTTTGCACATTAATTACAATTAATGTATTTCAATAGGTTGATTAGAGTGAATAGCCGTTCAAAGTACAGCGTTGCGCGTGGCGATTCTTTGAGATTATATTTATCCGTGACAAGCAAAACATGGAGAAATTAATATAATTCAATTAATCATAAATACACATTATTCGCTCCTTTGAACATAACAAGAGCTGAAATATAAGTACAATAGTAGATACATATCACAGGTATAAATCGACATCGATCGAGGCATCCACGAATTGAAATTGATGAGATAAAATAAGACACCTAACTAAGATTCACTGGTCATCTGTAGGTGAAAAAAATTACGATCAACTCAATAATAAAAATAGAAAATAGACCTTTGTGTAAAGAGAAACATCTTGCAAGTGACTAGGAAGAACAAATTAGTGCTGCTGCCGACGGGAAACGAACAACTTTTGTTTGACAATTCTCTCTATTAGTCATGCTGCATAACTGGGTACTTTTTTCCGTCTATTCGAGAAAAGTGAATCTCGCACTGTGTTGCGTACTGAGCTGAACTGCGCACTGAGTTGAACGTACTTTGATGATTGGCTTATGACTTTGATTGGGACAAATTTCGATTTTGTTCTCTGCCTTGTTATTGATTCTGCTGTCTCGAAACGATTTCGGTTGATTGACGAAGGAAAAGGGAACAATTTGATGAATCATAATTAGGATTTTGATCGAGCAATGCGATATGGGGACTTGTCTTGCTGTTGCAGCAAAAAAAGTTGGCGATCGAATAATTTCAAGGGTAACGGGGCAGGGGGTCAGTGTGTTTGTCTTAGTAATTGTATAGCTGGGCCTTAGGTGAAGCCCGCGAAGTTGACGGCGGTAGGTAAACTTAGAAGATATGGGTTGAGAAACCCCTCAAAATAGCCTTGTTGAAGATTAGTCGCCCACTAACTGGAACGCTCCGAATAAACGTGTTGCTTGAATGTTCGCCGCTGTGCCGCAATGTTCCAATCACAAACACACACCAACCTAGAAGATCCGATATTTATCAAGACCTGTTTTATGAGACATAACAAAATATATCAAGCTAAGTATGATGTTAGTACAAATCCATCAACATTGTAGCTCTACAGGGTGTTCAAACTTAAGATTGTCAACCACCTAGGGATCAAATTTAAAACTAATTTCCAACAAAAACTTCCTCCATGCAATTGTTTTTAAACCCTTGATTTTTGGATTTTTTTCTACTTTCAAGTTTTTTTCGTGTTTTTGACCTTACATCACTGAAATGGCCATATCTCCCCTAACTTACAATGTGATCTTAAAAAATATCTGCCAAATTGGGTGTGGCACATAACTTCCTCGTTTACCTACCATGAATGTATTGATCAATGAAAAGTTTTAAATGACCTTGATAAATTCCATTGCGGAAAAGAGTAAATCAAGAAGGAGCTTGAAATGTCATAATTGGTCAATTAATAAACGAAAAAAATGATACTCAATGTAATTTACGTTTGTGCAAGCGCAGAATGAACTGATGAGTTGAAAACAATGAAATAAGTACGGGACCGCGTATTCGCTGACAATTTCATCAAAATTGGATGAAAACTGTGGAAATTAAGGTCATTACAAGTATTTCACATTGGCGCATGCGCTGTAGCTATTAATAATATAATCATGTTAAATTTATATAGGATGATCAAATCATCATCCCCTAATCATCATCCAAAATTTGAGCGAGATCGGACGACTAGGGCGTGAAAAAATGGAGCATAATGGAATTTACGTTTGCGCATGCGCAGAGTGAAGTATCAATTTGGCAACAATGAAACTGACAGGGGACCGTCTACCCCTTAGCCCGCACATTCCCTGAAAATTTCATCCAGATCAGATGAAAACTATGGAAAATAAGCTTGTTACAAGGATTTCATATCGGCGCATGCGCAATAGCTATTAATGATCTAACCTTGTAGAAATTGATGTAAGATGATCAACTTGTAATCCCCTAACTATCATCCGAGTTTGAGCGAGATCGGACGACTAGGGCGTGAAAAAATGATGCTTGGTAGAATTTGTTTGCGCATGCGCAGAGTGAGGTATTCAGTCAAGAACAATGAAACTGATATCATCCCCCCGGGGGGGGGGGGGATACCCCCTGGCTCGCACATCCCCTGAAAATTTCATTCAAATCGGATGAAAATTGTGGAAAATAAGCTTGTTACAAGGATTTGCGGACACACGACAGACAGAAACACACACACACACACACACACAGACAAACTTTTTTCTCCCGAAAGTGAAAACAATGCTTCCGACTCGGAAGCAATAGATGTATTTTTGGAAAAAGCGTTCAATTTCCCATCTCTCTAAGATATTCGGATTCTTTTTACAGTAGGTCACGTACGCGAAAAAATGGACTAAACAAGAATTTCTCAATTTTTTAAAATTACAGTTTTTTTTTTTTTTGTTTTAAAGGAGCGTTAAGTATTAAAACTAAATTGTAAAACAACGTACGCCTTGCAGGAAAAATTTGCCCGAAATCTCAGCTTTCCAACGGTATAATAAATTTTTATTTTACTTTGCTAATCGGGGGAGGAAAGTATGTTTGTATGTTGAAAAACGTGGGGGTTTTTTTCGGTGAAATCGCGAGTTTTCGTGAAAAATGACCCCCTAAGAAAATAGGTACTAGTTTGGAGTCAGTTTTTTCTTTTTTCTTTTAATCTGTTTTCACGCTGAATCAAATGGTACGCTGGCAGATCTCTCCAACTCCGTTACAACTGAGTTTTGCACTTTAACTTACTAGTTTCTATTTATTTGTTGTGCTCAATTTTTTTGTGTTTTTAAGGGTAAAACTTGTTAGTTAAAGTGTCAAATTGCCGTAGATTAAAAAATAAACGAGGTTTTTCAGCATACAAACATACTTTTCTCCCCCAATTAGCAAAGTAAAACTCGGCCCTTCGGGCCTTCGCCCCCCTGGACCCCCCAGGATGTTATTACTTTGAGCCTGACTGCTAAAATGTAAAAAAATATGGAATCATGTTTTAGCTCCTCGCTCTCACTTTATTATAGAAATGATCACGACCATTGAGCTCTTGTGAGATGATGATCTCCTAATAGAAACTCGCGAGTAAACATTCACTTTATTAAAGAAAGAGGCTAAAGAGGCTACATACAAAATTACAGCTTCCTATAGTGTAAAGTATAGAAATTATCTATTAAAATGATTTAACCACCGCTTCACAAATCAAACCGTTCTCGCAATATTCGGATCACCTGCTATGAATCACATAATCGAAACACCAGCTCAATGAAACCATCAGAAATTAAAAAGCGGTTGCAATCATGTTCACAATATCAATAATTGAGAATGATCACCTGTGTGTAAACAACTATTCATATAACCATGCTCATAACTCAGCTTGTTGGCCACGCACTTCGCAGTAGTTAATATAGTATTATATAGTAGTTAATATAGTTGGATAAATCGAGAGCTTTCGAACGAATGGTCAACGAATTTTGTGGGATGAAAAAACGACGAAGTATCATATCCCTAGCAACGACTCGGTTGTAAGCGGAAATCATCACAATTATTGGCGCTACTTTCATCTCACTTTATAGTCTCACTTTTCGGCGGGGGATCCATCGCTAAAACATGATTCCATGTTAATAAAAATTGATGATACTGTTTGAATGCTGAGATTTCGGGCAAGTTTTCCCAGTAACGCGTACGATTTTACACAATTTTGTTTTAATACCTTGAAAAAAAGTAATTTTCAAAAATTGAGAAATTCTTGAGTCATGTCCTTCTTTTCGCTTACGTTAGCTATGTAAAAAGGTCCCAACTACCTTAAAGAGTTGGGAAATTTAACGCTTTTTCCGACGATATATCTATTTTTAGGATTACGTTGTAAGTTAGGGGAGACAAGGCCATTTCAGTGATGTAGGTAAGGTCGAA
>CM061045.1:73261105-73270488 GCA_030762985.1 Adelphocoris suturalis | reverse complement strand
TTTACTTTGCTAATTGGGGGAGAAAAGTATGTTTTTATGCTGAAAAACCTCGTTTTTTTTAACTACGACAATTTGACACTTTAACTAACAAGTTTTACCCTTAAAAACACAAAAAATTGAGCACAACAAATAAATAGAAACTAGTAAGTTAAAGTGCAAAACTCAGCTGTAACGGAGTTGGAAAGATCTGCCAGCGTTACCATTTGATTCGCGTGAAAACAGATTAAAAAAAAAAAAAAAAAAAACCTGACTCCAAACTAGTAGGTACCTATTTTCTTAGGGGGTCATTTTTCACGAAAACTCACAATTTCATCGAAAAAAAAAAAAAAAAAAACCACGTTTTTCAACATACAAACATACTTTCCTCCCCCGATTAGCAAAGTAAAATAAAAATTTATTATACCGTTGGAAAGCTGAGATTTCGGGCAAATTTTTCCTGCAAAGCGTACGTTGTTTTAAAATTTAGTTTTAATTTTAATACTTAACGCTCCTTTAAAAAAAATTGTGTATGGCCCATTTTTTCGTGTACGTGACCTACTGTAAAAAGAATCCAAATATCTTAGAGAGATGGCAAATTGAACGCGTTTTCCAAAAATACATCTATTGCTTCCGTGTCGGAAGCATTGTTTTCACTTTCGGGAGAAAACATTTTGTCTGTGTGTGTGTGTTTCTGTCTGTCGTGTGTCCGCAAATCCTTGTAACAAGCTTATTTTCCACAAGTTTCATCCGATTTGAATGAAATTTTCAGGGGATGTGCGAGCTAGGGGTATCCCCCCGCCCCCCCGCCCCCCCGGGGGATGATATCAGTTTCATTGTTCTTGACTGAATACCTCACTCTGCGCATGCGCAAACAAATTCTACCAAGCATCATTTTCTCACGCCCTAGTCGTCCGATCTCGCTCAAACTCGGATGATAGTTAGGGGATTACAAGTTGATCATCTTACATCAATTTCTACAAGGTTAGATCATTAATAGCTATTGCGCATGCGCCGATATGAAATCCTTGTAACAAGCTTATTTTCCATAGTTTTCATCTGATCTGGATGAAATTTTCAGGGAATGTGAGGGCTAAGGGGTAGTCGGTCCCCAGTCAATTTCATTGTTTCCAAATTAATACTCCACTCTGCGCATGCACAAACGTAAATTCCATTATGCTCCATTTTTTCACGCCCTAGTCGTCCGATCTCGCTCAAATTTTGGATGATGATTAGGGGATGATGATTTGATCATCCCATATAAATTTAACATGATTGTATTATTAATAGCTACAGCGCATGCGCCAATGTGAAATACTTGTAATGATCTTAATTTCCACAGTTTTCATCCAATTTTGATGAAATTGTCAGCGAATACGCGGTTTAGGTTGACGATTCTGCGCTTTTACAAACGTAAATTACATTGATTATAATTTTTTTGTTTATTAATTGACCAATTATGACATTTCAAGCTCCTTCTTGATTTACTCTTTTCCGCTATGGAATGTTTCAAGGTCATTTAAAACTTTTCATTGATCAATACATTCATGGTAGGTAAACGAGGAAGTTATGTGCCACACCCAATTCGGCAGATATTTTTTAAGATCACATTGTAAGTTAGGGGAGATATGGCCATTTCAGTGATGTAAGGTCAAAAACACGAAAAAAACTTGAAAGTAGAAAAAAATCCAAAAATCAAGGGTTTAAAAACAATTGCATGGAGGAAGTTTTTGTTGGAAATTAGTTTTAAATTTGATCCCTAGGTGGTTGACAATCTTAAGTTTGAACACCCTGTAGAGCTACAATGTTGATCGATTTGTACTAAAACTATACTTAACTTGATATATTTTATTATGTCTCATAAAACAGGTCTTGATAAATATCGGATCTTCTAGGTTGGTGTGTGTTTGTTATTGGAACATTGCGGCACAGCGGCGGACATTCAAGCAACACGTTTATTCGGAGCGTTCCAGTTAGTGGGCGACTAATCTTCAACAAGGCTATTTTGAGGGGTTTCTCAACCCATATCTTCTAAGTTTACCTACCGCCGTCAACTTCGCGGGCTTCACCTAAGGCCCAGATATACAATTACTAAGACAAACACACTGACCCCCTGCCCCCGTTACCCTTGAAATTATTCGATCGCCAACTTTTTTTGCTGCAACAGCAAGACAAGTCCCCATATCGCATTGCTCGATCAAAATCCTAATTATGATTCATCAAATTGTTCCCTTTTCCTTCGTCAATCAACCGAAATCGTTTCGATACAGCAGAATCAATAGCAAGGCAGAGAACAAAATCGAAATTCGTCCCAATCAAAGTCATAAGCCAATCATCAAAGTACGTTTTACCATTTAATGCAACACAGTGAGAGATTCACTTTTCTCAAATAGACGGAAAAAAGTACCCAGTTATGCAGCATGACTAACAGAGAGAATTGTCAAACAAAAGTTGTTCGTTTCCCGTTGGCGGCAGCACTAATTTGTTCTTCCTAGTCACTTGCAAGATGTTTCTCTTTACACAAAGGTCTATTTTATATTTTTATTATTGAGTTGATCGTAATTTTTTTCACCTACAGATGACCAGTGAATCTTAGTTACGTGTCTTATTTTATCTCATCAATTTCAATTTGTGGATGCCTCGATCGATGTCGATTTATACCTGTGATATGTATCTACTATTACACTTAGATTTCAGCTCTTGTTATGTTCAAAGGAGCGAATAATGTGTATTTATGATTAATTGAATTATATTAATTTCTCCATGTTTCGCTTGTCACGGATAAATATAATCTCCAAGAATCGCCACCCGCAACGCTGTACTTTGAACGGCTATTCTCTCTAATCAACCTATTGAAATACATTAATTGTAATTAATCTGCAAAGAACAAGCATAGTGTTTCAAAACAATATGCAGTGTATGCAAACATTTTACTTGATGGGAAGATGACTAGTTAGAAAACTTATTAGGAGACTTGATGGAAATATTGGTGATGAAGAGGCTGGTTTTGATTTGCTTTTGACTTGGCTTAGTCAATCATCAGCTTAGTCAGCTTAGGATCCATTTTGTTCCTCAACTTTACTATAAATCGTAAAATTTTAGGGTACTGGTGCAGTGATCCCGATTTGGGAGCGTGAACCCCCGAGTTTCGATAATAAATATACAAGGTATAAACAGGATTTAATAATTACGGACCAGTGATCTGCGTAGAAGGGCTATTCATTTCAGAAATAATAAACCAAGCGCCAAAAAATCAAGCTTTCCCAACGAAAGGACGAGTTCGTAGGCCAGTATTTTTTGAGCACATTAAATTGGTCAAATTTCAAAGAAAAATGCTGAAAAAATCACTAAAAATTGTAAAAAACGGCTGGAAATAGCTAAATTTATATTTTTTAGCAGAATATTACTCAAATAAAGTTTATTAACCATAAAATAAAACATCAAAAAAATTATGCTGAAAAATGTACGTAAATTTCATTAAAATGTGCCAAAAAATCGATAAAAACTGCTAAAAAGTTGAAAATCCAAAATCTCCTTTGGAATTGCAGAATATTATTCAGAACGAATTTTTGCCATAAAATTAGTAGTCATCATTTTCTTTTCCCTCAAAGTCCTTTATTTTCAGAACTGGTAACATAATATAGTACGATAATTTACAAAAATTCGCTCATACGATCATGCTGCATGACTGGAACTTTGTATTAACAATATGCTGGCTTTCAATGGAAAAATTATAATACCTCTGTTTCAGGGAGTTTCCGTTGTGTCTAAGCTGTATAACACGACTTCTAGTACTGCATAAACCTTAATTTGTGCGATTCCGAAACTCGGCGGATACTTGGAGTTAGGAGGTAGTAGGTATAGTGTATTGAAGAGTATTCTCGGACCTAACCCCCAGTGCTTTTATTTCAAGGAAAGATCTGCTTTGTACTCGCCTAATATACGGTCAACGGCTTGCTTTGACTCAGGCAATAATAATGTACACAAAGTACGCTAAGCCCAAAAGGGCTACTCAAAGGCCCCGTTATATTAAACTTTGCTCAGCCATGTGTACTTTCGGGATTCCCTCCTTCTCCTCAATTCCCCTCCCAACTTTTATGAGAAGGGAGAGAGCGAGAGACAGACGGAGAGAGAGAGAAAATGAGTTAGGTATTTATAAGAAGATGACGAGAAGATATCATGTTCGGGTTTCAAAAGTGAGGAGGGGGCAAACAGTAGAAAACTAATTACGGAGATCAACGGAGCCGACCGACTCAGCGCCGCATGTTGCAGCTCTCGGATGGCTGTCGTCACACCGGCTTCGTCTAGAGACTTTCATTCGACCTCCTGACGTCCAAACGACACCGAGTTATTGGAAGATGATCGCTAGCTCTTCTTTACAAAAAACGCTACAAATTATTACACAAAGGATTGTTATTTCTGTGTTAGATAGCCCTTCTACGCAGATCACTGGTCCGTAATTGTTAAACCCTGTTTGTACCTAGTATATTTATTATCGAAACGGGGCTTTGCACTCCGTATATACATACTATATTATTTCTGTATTAGATAGCCCTTCTACGCAGATCACTCGTCCGTAATTTTTAAACCCTGTTTATACCTAGTATATTTATTATCGAAACTCGGGTCTTCGCGCTCCGTATACATATTTACCCCTCAACACTGCAGTCCACGTCATGTGTTTCACTTCGCCACCTTCTAGAAGCCTATAAATTCCTGATGTGGTTACACCTACTCCCATTGATCCAGAATGTGAATATGTGGTACGTATCAAAGTAGGTATCACCCAACCCACAAATCGAGCAAAACCCATAATACACTAACTAAAGATCCCTTAATCCCAACCCCAACCTTGGGGTTTGGTCTCTCGACTGCTTTGCTCAAAATAAGGTTGGGGTCTTGAGGTTCAGCTAGAAAATTATACCACGGTACGTCTAGGCCAACGTTTCGGTATAATTGTATACCATCCTCAGGTACAAGGAAATGCACCAGAGGAAGTCAGACGAGCATAAAGTACAGGCAGGAAAAACAAACATGAAATATATATATGTACCTATAAGTAACTAGGTGTATTAATGGACCAACAAATCTTTCATCTATCCTTCTTAACAATTTTCATATATATGTAGGGAACTATTTATTGCAAGATTCTAAATGGACAGATAATTAAACTGATAAACTCATCGTACCTTGGAGAGGGGGTGGGTTAAACCTCAATCACATAGGTGATGGGTACATCAGAGTGCTTGAGCTTGAGGAGAGTGTATGGATTTCAACTATTACATTTAAAACTAGATTTTTGCAGACCAAATGCAGAACTGAATGGACGAGGAATTGAAATGTAATGAAGCCAAATGTAAGGTAAGCCAAAATCAGGTAATGAATGTGAGAAGGTAAACTGTTGGTTTGTTTGTGTTTCAGGTGGGTGGTAGGGGACATAGCACCTTTTGTGTTCATCCTACATTTGACTTCACATTCACATTTTGACCAGAATGCCCCTTTTCTTCAGAAATATTGCCCACTCATTCTAGAGATGAGTACAGTAACACAACCAGCGCAGTTGTGCTGGGCCGGCATTGTTAGGTGATGCAAATCACCTATTTGATGTCGAGTTTAGCATTCCAATGTCGAAGAATGAATGAGTAGGCGAAGAGTTCAGCTTATCGTTTGACTCTTCTTGCTGATAAACCTGACGTTCCATGCTCTCCAATTTCAAAATGCAGACGTTCCTTCAAGTAGTTCCAACATCTGGGACTCTAGTGTGGGAAAATGTAGTTTCTATATGGAAAGACGAGGATAAGTTAATCTGCTCTGTAGATATAGAAGAACGTCGTTGGGTGTACAAAGGACGTACGTATAAGTGTAAAACAATCAAAATTGCATACATAAGGATGTGAATTGATTTTCAACTCGTTCTCAGACATTTTCGTTGGCTATGATGAATATATAATATGGATCAAATTTTATTTAATTTGAGTTATTATTCATTCATACCATGACTATACAAATTTTGAAAATTGCAGAAACGAAAATAATATTTCAGAGTAGGTAATTTGGGTCTTGTTGAAGCGTTTTCCGAACCATACAATCTGCACCCCTTTAAAGAAAGATCGTGGAATATACATAAATATTCTAGCCGCGGAATACGGCTCCGAAAACCAACGTGTTCCTCTACATTTTCGTTCACTATAATCGGAAAAAAGAATTGTATGCCTCGAAACTCGCATGGGATCAAATTGGAACTTCAATGAACATTTTAAGACCAACCCAAACAACAACCGTCGAAATTTACTCTACTCGGTCTAAGGCGGAAACAACCATAGCAGGAAACGAATTTTTTCCGTAATTTTTCGCTGATTTCTCCGGAAATACAGCATATTTTAGCGGTTTTGACGGCACCATCGTGTTCTACGGGTCCTGAAACGTAACTTTGTCGGTGAAATACGAAGTGGTCTCGATCATATTTTAATGTGGCAGCGGATTGAAGATCGGGCGCTCGGGGAAAAACGCGCATTAAAAGGGCTCCCACCCCCTCCCGCCCTCCAGCCGGTTCGGGTGGGATTAGATGTGAAAAGTTCCATAAATGATGTGGAATCGATGCATTTCATAAGAACGTAAGGAGAACCTGGTATCCTGGAAATCCTATTTGAACTACTCAAGTTCACCATTAAAAGGAATGAAGCAAAATACAATAACTCGAAAGGATGTTGGAAATGCAACTGTGAATGATGTGAGGGGAATAATATACTATCTTTACTTGGGTATTTCGTCCTTATGGGTGGGCTGGCAGGCCGCCGAACCTCCAGGCCAGAAGGAAGTGCCGGCATATTTTGGAAGGAAAAGGACAACCACGGCCTCGCAGAGATAATAATTCTCCCGGCGTCTCGACAAAACGCGTCTAAAGGTTGGTGAGGTGAGAGGAGAGATTTTTTCACGGATCCTTTTTCCCATCTCCGGAAGGAAAACACCTTGACAAACCGCGGGACAGCCTTTGTAGGCGGGACACACACACTGAGCTCCTCCTTTGACGTTCAGGCACTTCCCCTGCAATACCGATATCAGGAACAGAAGTGCTGAGTGATCGCTCACGATCGCCAAAGATAAAAAGTCCAGTCATGCAGCATGACTCCATGAGCGAATTTTTGAAGAAATTTTCGACATTTCAGTCGCTATTGACGGCCGAGCGGAGCGAGGCCTTAGGTCTGCGTGCTAGTACGTACATAAATAGACTTCTTCATAATTTCATGGCTGATATTTTCTAAGCCGCAGTCAGTATTAAAGCTACATCAAGTCCTAAAACAGTTTAGCGTAAAACATTAAAGAGAGCGACCGAAAGAATCGGAGGACGGAATGAAATTTAAGTAAATTTTTCAGCATAATTTTGTACAGCCAATTTTAAATGTTCTATTTAATAGTTAATAAACTTGATTTGAGCAATATTCTGCTAAAAAATATAAATTTAACGATTCTTAGCCGGTTTTGCTATTTTAGCGATTTTTTCGACACTTTTTTTGAAATTTGACCGATTTGACGTTCTCAAAAAATGCTGGCCAACGAACTCGACCTTTTGATTGGAAAGCTTTATTTTTTGGCGCAAGAACGGAGTTTTTATTTCAATCATGAGGAGAGTTATCGTCCGATTTTGATTTTAAAATCCATGAAAACTAAAAAAAAGCTATGAATCCAAAACCTCTTTTTAAATAGCAGGTTATTATTTAGAATACTTTTTTTGCCATAAAATTAATAGTTAACAATTTCCTTCACTCATAAAGCTCTGATTTGAAAACAATGTAACATTATACAATACTTGCGATAATTTACGAAAATTCGCTCATACGATCATGCTGCATGACTGGACCTTCATCATTAACATACGTTTCAGAGGAGTCCGTCTTCCTTAGCAAGTCGAGTTCAGGAGGCGAGCCCTTTCAATGTAAGGACATCATCATCAGGCCTTCAGACGGTATGATGCAAATGATAATGCTGGGGAAGATCTTGACCGTGACCCTGATAATGTTACCCTTATTACTTGTGAAAACAACCCTTTAGATTTAATACTACTCGTTTCAGCGACTTTTTGGAGAAAATTATGCTATTTCAATGGCTCCAAGAATTTTAAAACACAATTATTGTCTTCATTGAAATCCGTTTTGTGACATTCTGAAACGATTCCTAGATTTTAACGCTTTTCATATATTCTCATTTATGTTCACCCATTCATATATAAATAAATATAGGTATGTATCCACCATTTCAGACGATAACTCTTCTTAAGATTGAGATAAAAATTCCGTTCTTCCGACAAAAAATAAAGCGTTCCAAATGAAAGAATGAGTTCGTTGGCCAGTACTTATTAAGCACATTAAATTGGACGAATTTCAAAAAATGTGCTCAAAAAATACTGAAAATGGCTAAAAAAACGTCAAATGTATACTTTTAAGCAGAATTTTGGTCAAAAAATCAACGATGAACTAGACCATTTAAAAATGTACGCACAAAGTTATGCTGAAAAATCCAAAGTTAAATTTGTTTTGTGTCAATTAGTAATCAACAATTTCTTTGCACTCGAAGTGCTAAACTTTCAAAACAATGTGACATAATATACTCGTATGTAATACAATATGTTACGAAAATTCGCTCATATGATCATGCTGCATGACTGGAACTTTCAACTTGGAATATGTTGTTGCCATCAATGAGACAATATTACCGTTACGTAAAATGTAGTGCGTTGAGTGAGCTCCGAAGCCATTTTCTGTTCTATTTTCTGATGATTATCGCTTGCAACCAAATCTTTGCTACGGAACTGTATCCTAGGCATTTATCATCGTACGAAAATCGTTCGCCAGTCGTTGGAAAGCTCTCGATTTACCTAACCGTATTATGCTTACCACTGCGCAGTGCGTGGCTGACAATCTGAGGTAGGAGCGTGGTTGTCGGAATAATTGTTCACATACATCCTTCATATATACATAAATTTTTTCGTGTATATATATATATATATATATATATAATATATATATATATATATATATATATATATATATATATATATATATATATATAGGCGAGGGTTTTTCGGATTGACCAAACTAGACTTGTGGTTTATGTTTTATTTCCCGACGTTTCCACCCAGGGTCTGGGTCCTAGTCATGGGATCTACAAAATACAAAACATGAATATGAAAAATGGACGAACAATACATGGGCTAACAAAGTATCTAAGTATCTCTAATAGCATTCCACTAGTAGGTAGGTACAGTCAAAGTTTTACTTACAATATTTCCAACAGGTGTGGAGTCTTAAATGTCAACAACACTAGTTCTGAATAACGGAACTGATAAGAGGAACTCATAAGAGGTAAATACATTGCGTCTAATTGGACATGTAAACGGCTATGGGGTAATT
>CM061045.1:73106105-73256105 GCA_030762985.1 Adelphocoris suturalis | reverse complement strand
CATGAATAGTGATAAAAACGAAAAGCAATTTATTGCCGAATTCATTGAGACTTATTATGGTCTCCCGGCATTGTGGGATGTTAAGTCCAAAGAATATAGTAATCGGGAAAAGAAAGTGGAGCCGTCGGAAATCGTTTTGTTCAATCACTCTCAGTTCATTGAGTAATTTTTCGTGAGTGTACTTCTCCCTGTCAATGAACCATTGCTTGGCCCATTTTCTCCCTTTTTTAGAGCCTTTCTTTCTTTTTTCGCACTAGCAGTCACAGCAATCAACACGTAACACAATTCACTGTCACTTAATTCCATGTTGACCTTATGGAACCTGATGGGTACTGTTTGTACAATGTGGTTGTACGTCTGAGTGTCTGATTGCACAATTTATTGCGCAACCGTCAATGCCGCCTTCACACGGTACAACTTTTTTGCACAAGCGTAAACACAATGCAATAAAATTGAGCATGTAGGGGCTGCCATCAATATATTGTGCAAACCGGTTCGCACAATAATATTGCACGTCTAGAGGCCGCTTTACAAGTCAAAATCATTTTTTTAGCGAATTTTTGAAGAAAATTAAGCTATTGCTCTCGCCTCAAAATTTGTAGAATTTGAATTTTCGAAAAATTTTCATGCAGAAATCCGTTTCAGGCTATTCTGAATCATATTCTGAAGTTTAACGCATTTTTAGCGAATTTTTGGAGAAAATTAAGCTATTGCTCTCGCCTCAAAATTTATAGAATGTGAATTTTTGAAAACTTTTTATGCAGAAATCCGTTTCAGGCTATTCTGAATCATATTCTGAAGTTTAACGCATTTTTTTATGTATGTATGTATGTATATATGTATATATGTATATATGTATATATGTATATATGTATGTATGTGTCATTCCAGACGATAACTGTCCGTAGAATTGTGCTAGAAACTTCAAACAAATTTTAAAATGTTAAGGGCACAAAACGAAAGTTCAAGTTCGTTGGCCAGCATGATCGGATTACATCTTCGGGTTGAAATTTTCAAAAATGTAGTCAAAAATGTCAAAATAGCCTGTTTTTTGCGATTTGTTGTGCGAAATAGTTTTTTCAGCATACTAAGATGTGGTATATTCGGAATCAGCGTAAAATTTCCTATAAGAATATGTATCAAGTTTTCAAAAATTTCAAAGTTGAAAAATCAGTCAAAAATCGAAATAATGCCGTTCGCTAGTTGTAAAAATCGGTAATATTTGCATGAAACATTGTCCAAATTCAGATTGAACTACTCTTATGGAAGTATCCCTGTATAACCAATTTTAGAACCATGCTGTTTAAAACGTAGGTAGTAGGTGCTTTAAAAAAAAAAAAAAATGTAATCACAACTGATGAGTTTACTCTGTGCATGTGTTAATAATTTGATTCCATGTTTGTCTATCAAAATCATAAACTAAAATTTCTCAACATTATCAATGGCGATGGCGACTGAAATGTCGAAGATTTCTTCAAAAATTCGCTCATGGGGTCATGCTGCATGACTGGACTTTTTTATGTATGTATGTACGCATATTGTATGTATGTATGTATGTGTCATTCCAGACGATAACTGTCCGTAGAATTGTGCTAGAAACTTCAAATAAATTTTAAAATGTTAAGGACACAAAACGAAAGTTCAAGTTCGTTGGCCAGCATGATCGGATTACATCTTTGGGTTGAAATTTTCAAAAATGTAGTCAAACATTTCAAAATAGCCTGTTTTTTGCGATTTGTTGTACGAAATAATTTTTTCAGCATACTAACATGTGGTATATTCGGAATCAGCGTAACATTTCCTATAAGAATATGTATCAAGTTTTCAAAAATTTCAAAGTTGAAAAATCAGTCAAAATCGAAATAATGCCGTTCGCTAGTTGTAAAAATCGGTAATATTTGCATGAAACATTGCCCAAATTCAGATTAAACTACTCTTATGGAAGTATCCCTGTATAACCAATCCTAGAACCATGCTGTTTAAGGCTAGAACCATGATGTAGATAGAATTTGATTCCATGTTTGTCTACCAAAATCATATAACTAAAATTTCTCTACACGATCAATAGCGACTGAAATGTCGAAGATTTCTTCAAAAATTCGCTCATGGGGTCATGCTGCTGGGTCGCTCATGGAAACGTATGTCAGAAACATTTTCCCATCACCTAAATTGGATATTTTCCCCTTGTTCTGATGTTTTTGTACACAATAAGCGTTAGCTTTTAACGCCGGAAGATACTGATTCATTCATACAGATACATCAGATAAATCATGATCATACAGATACAGAGACAGATTGTATAGATACAGATTCGTTCATGTACTATTCAACTTGGAGTACAAAAGCAGTGTTACAAATTCTTTGATTTTGATAGTTCGCGCCCTAATGTTTTCCGACGAAATAAGGAATAATATTCCTTAAGGAGGAAAAGGAAGGAGGTTAATATTAAGGAAGGTAGGACGAATTGATAGGACAGCTTCGTAGAACCATCACGTCGTTTTATATTCAAACTGTATAAAGTGATTTTTATGGGCTCAAGGTGGGGTTTCACTGGCGGAAAGGGTTTTTTACGTTGCGGTTCCTAACGATCGGTGGCGAAGCTGCGTCGTGAAATGCTAATGACGGTAACAGCCACTTGACTCCAGAGTGAAAAGTGAACGTTTACGAGGTAGTTTAAAAGCGCTTATATTGGGGGTTTTTCGACCTTGAGGGAGGGGTTGTATGATCAGTAATGAAGGGGAGGATTACATAATGCTCCTCCAACTTGTAATGTGATTCAAGTGCCGGCAGACCCCCTAAGCGGATCACATCAGACCGTTTTATCTCGCCGTAGATTTAATTTAAAGTTGATTCACTTGAGCGTGTTTACCGCTCAAACTATGCCCCCACCCGTTTGAGATCAAACGATAATAAATTTCCTGGAATGAGCCAGCTCCTTGTTTAGCGTATTATAACTTCCGTGATGTTGAGGTTGTACAAATTGCGTGAAATTGTATTGAACGAGCCGTTTTCAATCGTTTCATGCATGTAAATACGAATTTTGTTCATTAAGAGGTCAAAATATAGGACGCTTTTTCTTTTATACTCGTTAAAACTGGAAAAATATATTTTGAATCAATGCCGATTGTGAAGTAGCCCACAAGAAGTGATTTTAGTGTTGATTTGGCAACCTCGAAAATATAGGGAAGCATCTAGGATCTAACCCGCGCAATTCCTGAAAATTTCATCGAAATCGGACTGAAATTTCGTATAGTTTTAGGCGTAACAAGGATTTATCACAGACAGACAGACACGGAACCAAAATTGATCTGCAAGCCCTGAAACTCAAAAAGCAAGTAAAAATTTTGATTTTAGAGGTCAAAAATTGTTTCGACTTCAATCACGAACCCAAAGCGTTGCAAACCCAAAATAGGGTTGCAAGAACTGTCCGACTTCAATGCAGTGGTCACTTCAATGATTTATTGCTCCAAGTTACCACATATTATCAACTCATTTTGACATATTTTCTTGTAATTTGTTTTCCTATTTGGTAGTTGCGCACCGTCGCATCCATAATGGTGGGATAGATCCTGACTCGACTCAACTCACACAAGGCAAATCTCCATTCCTTCGCTGAATATTTCCTAATAAATCAAGAACAACTGGAGAAAAAAAAATGTATGACGGTCATGTCCGTACACTAGACAACATAACTAAGTACTGGGAGTTGAATAAGAAGTTCGGAACGTTTATTTATTTATTTACAAGTTGTAAGTAGGTGTAGTAGCTACCTACAACCAGTAGTCGTGAGTCTTATGTGGCTATTAAAAGTATTCAAGTAGTATTTTATTTTAGATTTTCATAGAAATGAATAAATTAGATTTGATTGTACAAAAATTATACAAAATCCACAACCCATTCTCGTAATTTCACCGAATTAGATCAGCCTCAAATGCTCAGCATATGTGTTGTTTCATAGAAGAAGTAGAGGATGTCCAACATTTATGTAGTTACTTGTTTCACCAAGTTTACTGATTAATGAACATCCTCACACTATAAATGTAACTATTTGCAAGATATCAAGGTTTCATCATGCAGATCATGCAGATCATGCATTCATGTACCTAGTAGCAGTCTTGGTTTTCTGGAAGGTACCTACCTATTCTTACTAAAATTATATTCATAATGAAAGTGCAGTGTATAGAAATGATTAGAATGTACTACATTTACAAATGTAGATTTTTTGGCAGAATCCCTTGTTCTAGTTACTACTAGGTAGTTTTGTAACGTCTGTTTGGGAAACAAACAACGGGCTCTTGTGTTCTTGTCGATTTTTCAAATCCAAATTTGTTCGATTTCATATTGCTTGTCATATTCCTTAACGATATGTTACTATTCTACCAATCCTCATTCATAGTAATGTAAATTTCAAAACTTTTGCGAATAATGTTACGTAGGTAACTCTACGTCATTAGGGGAAGGGAACATGGGCGCCGACTTGTCCAAAACTTTGGTGGGGCTTGACAAGCGGGGGGGGGGGGGGGGGTATGGAATTCGACGAATTTCATGCTAAAAGTAGCCATTTTTGGGCCTCCTTACTTTTGAGCCTTTTTGGGATGCTTAAAAAGATCACTATTCTATCCTGAAAGTAAATAAAATTTGCTAAACAGCTTCTTTTTTTATTTGTGATGGGTAATAAACAACGTTAATAAATTAAAATGCACTGAGCAGCCGCAACTCCTAAAACAGCGTCCGCCACCCCGCCAAGCTTCCCCGCATAAACTAACAGCAAGGGCAACTGGCCTATTTATCAGTATTGACTGGATTTTTATGTCTGTAGTTGAAGCCGCATTTGTTGGGTGAGTATTTTGCTGCTATGGTCCAAGTGGGCTCAAGAAGAAGGATGGGTTAAAGGGGAATGATTATCATGCAATTTATCTTGGATTACTTTTACCGAGATGATGTTATGCGTTATCAGTCACAAGTGGAAACGCAGGCTCGGGAGACTCGGGTGCGATCGAACGACTGGAGTGTGAAAAAATGGAGCACAATGGAATTTACGTTTGCGCTTGCGCATAATGAAGTATTGATTTGGCAACTATGAAACTGATAGGGAACCATCTACAACCTAACCCGCGCATTCTCTGACAATTTCATCGAAATTCGATGAAAACAGTGGAAATTAAGGTGGTTACAAGTATTTCACATAGGCGCATGCGCAGCAGCTAAAAATGATACAATCATGTTGAAATCGATATGGGATGATCAAATCTTTAGCTCCCAACAATCATCGGAATTTGAGCGGGATCGGACAACTAAGGCGTGAAAAAAATGGAGCATAATGGAATTTAGTTTGCGCATGCGCAGTGTGGAGTATTGAGTCAAGAACGATGAAACTGATAGGGGACCGTCTACCCACTAGCCCGCACATCCTCTGAAAATTTCATCCAAATCGGATGAAAACTGTGGAAAATAAGCTTGATACAAGGATTTGCGGACACACGACAGACAGACAGACAGACACACACACACACTCACACACGCACAGACAGACACGGAACCAAAGTTGTTCAGAATGGTCTAAAACGTAAAATGCGAGTGGAAATTTTGATTTTGGAGACCAAAAAGTTTTTTCTCCCGCAAGTGAAAACAATGCCTATAGGTAGACTCGGAAGCAAAAAATCAAAGTCGTGCCCCCACGAATCTGTTAGTGGCCCAAGGGGTTTCTGAGGGGGCTGAATCCGAATCCGATGCCCGTTTTTTATGTAGAGGTCTAATTTTTGAGGTATGATCCCTGCATTTTTGAAAAAATCACTAAATTCCAGGATAATTTATGTTTAATTAAAAGGTGCTATTCCTGATGAAAATAAAGCTGAGCACGTCTATACCACACGATGGGGTCTGAAATGTATCGCTAACGTGCCTTTCGCCTAAACATATTGGTAAGTAATGCATGCGTTACAGGGACGTCCCTACGAATGGATTAAATACAATTTTGGTGAGAATTAAATTAGAAAAAAAGTATAACGATTTCTCGGGATCCCCCCCCCCCCCCCCTCCCACCAACTACCACCATTTAAACCCTTCACCGACGGTAAATTTGAACTTCCGAGGTTGCATAACTGGACTAAAATCTGGATCGAACTAACAATAAAAACAGTCTGATGAATATAGAAAACGATCAAGATTTAACGTTATTACCCCCTCTATCACCCCCATGCAATCATGACATTTAAAACTCCTGTTACATATTCCAAATCTAGATCAAATTCAAAGTTGAACAAAATGATAAATCACGAAAATCGGATGAGAATAGTTAAAACATCATGATTTATCAATATTACCTCCTCCATTCTCTTCGAATGTGGTACTGGGTATTTTTGAGGAGGCTAAATCCAAATCCGAAGCTCGTTTTTCATGTAGAGTCTATGATTTGAGGTACGCCGCCTGTGTTCTTGAAAAAATCACAAAAATTCCAGGATAATTTACGCTCAATTAAATGGTGCTATTGTTGTCGGAAATTAACGCTGAATACACCTATACCTCACATGATGGGTCTGAATCTCTATTTAGTATTTACCGTCGAAGTTGTTCAGGTTGTACTCCAATACCATAACAATATAATACTTTTTCATGTAGGTAATACATTTTCATTTCAGAGACATTTTCATGTCTTTTCCCCTGGCACATGAACTAAAAATCGCTCACGAAAACAAGTTACGTTACGTTACGAAGAAACGCTCACAGATACTTTTTCTGATGTTTCTCGCTTACTACCAAATCGTTGATAAGGGATTGTATCTATGAGATTTTTCATCCTACAAAAATCACTCGCCAGTCGGTGGAAAAATCTCACTTTATGCAAAAATCTTACGTTGACAAACAAACAAAATTTACTCATCAAATATACCTAGGGGTTATGTGCCAATTTGGTCATATGCTAGTGTTTCCTTCTGGATTCTCCTCCTATAGATAGAAAGAGTTTCCTACGCTCCAAACCGTTGCTACGGAACTGTACTTTGCCCTTTTTCATCCACGAAAATCACTCGTCAGTCGGTGGAAGATCTCACTTTATGCTAAAATCTTACGTTGACACACAAACAAAAACAATTTACTCGTCAAATGTAGGGGTTATGTGCCATTTTGGTCATATGCAGGTGTTTCCTTCTGGCTCCTACTCATATAGATAGAAAGCGTTCCCTACGCTTCAAACGTTGCAACGGAACTGTACTTTGCCATTTTTCATCCTACAAAAATCATTCGCCAGTCGGTGGAAAGATCTCACTTTATGCTAAAATCTTACGTTGACACACAAACAAAAACAATTAACTCGTCAAATGTAGGGGTTATGCGCCAATCCGGTCATATGCAGGTGTTTCCTTCTGGATCCTCCTGCTATAGATAGAAAGCGTTTCCTACGCTTCGAAACGTTGCTACGGAACTGTACTTTGCCATTTTCCATCCTACAAAAATCACTCGCCAGTCGGTGGAAAGATCTCACTCTATGCTAAAATCTTACGCTTCCTAAGCCAGTTCGAAAATAAAAGTGTGGAGGAAACGAACTCTCCGGTCGGTAAGATAGATAACCAATAGGTGCGCAGGAAGAGTCTGATCTATCGAACGAAAAACGTGAACTAGCCCTCTCACTCCTTCCCCCTTTCTCTCCCATCGAACCTTTCCTCCCAACAAATAATGTATGACGGGAACTTTTTTACGGTCGAGGCAGAGTGTGTTTCAATGTAGGGGCTCCCAAGTTGCTCCCCCAAACCACCAAATACTTCTTTCCTTTTAACCAGCTATATAGGACTCTTCTTTCAATATTTAGACACTTTGTTACCGGCTTTCAAGTCCCCCCCCCCCCCCCCCTCAGTCCACCCCTTCTCAGCCTGTCTTTTGCCGTTTCGTTGTCCTTCCCCCCCCCCCCCCCCTTTGCCCGTTCCCAGTTCCCTTTCTAGGCCCTTTATTCATGGCTCGGCGGTAACTTTACTTCTCAACTCTAGCGTTGACAGCTTCGGAAGTGAATCCAATCATCTTCCCTCATTACACCGGTAACTTCTGTTTGGTCGCTGGAGATATCGAGAACTCCTCTTTTCGAAGCGAGGATTCTCCTAACCTTTCACTCCAACTCTTTGGACACTAGTTGTTTGAACCCCCAATGAATTTAAGGGCCCGTTGTAGAAAACGTCAAAACTACCCCAGCGCTGTCGATGTCACTGTTGCGGAAATGTACGAAACCTCTCAACTCAAAATGTGTGCTCACCACTTTCTATCTCGGTGCAAGCGACTTAGCTACTTCTACCTGAGCTACCGTAATTAGGATCACATTAGCACAATGAACAGTTACGAAGAATCTTCTTACATCGTGTACCTTATCTATCGTAAAAGCAACTCTACTCTCTGGCCCCTTAATTGAAAGGATAGGTAGGTAGAGTACAGTACAAGTACTAGTAATTGAAGTTCTAAGTACAGGTACACAAGTATTTGCACTCATTAATCTTAGTAAAAGTACATCAGGATTCGTACTTGTCCATGTACAAGTACATGGACTCCACTGGCAACTCGGAGAAGGGCAAAAATGAGGGGTACAGTGATGACCACTGTTTAGCCCCCAAGTGGATTAAAAAAAACCCAAAATATAAATAATGCAACTAAGACTAGATGTAAAATAGGCTAATAACTATATACATGCTACTATATACAATCAGCAAAATGAAATAAAAGTACGACTAGATGTATATAAAATATATCACAGATCAGATATCACAGTTCGTAGTAGAGCTCAGGTACAACACAGGGATCAGACCTTGTCTGGTCCGGACAAGACGTCATCCCACAAAGGGAGCTGCTGCTGGACTCGGAGGTCCACAAGAGCTGGGCGGTCCTCCAGAAAGTGGCGGTTGGACAGATCACCCCCACACGTCCACACACAATATCTCGAGCTTCTGCACTAAGCAGGTGTCTATGAGTAAGACGGGTATGACCAATGGCAACCCGGTTGACCACTATTCGATCCCTCCTTGGAAGTTTTTCAAGCCTCCCCTGAGAGTTTTTTCTTTTTTTCTATCTATCCTCCTTGGAAGTAGGGTTATGAAAGGGCCCAGGGCTCAAGTCCTGCAGAACACCGCGCAGACCAGTGACCTCACCTGCCATTGCTCATGCTGATGGTTTATGTTGCTTGTAGGATGTAATCGTAATTATAATCGTTTCTATGATTACGATTACGCCCATTCTGGTTTTACGCGCAAAATAGGGAATATTATACAATCGATTTGGCAACTTGAGACAAAAAGAAAGAAAAGTTACGGAGAGCGCGGCCTCAAGGGCCAAGATACACATTGCTTCTGGGGAATCAGATGTCAAATTCAGGTGAAGCTGTGTTTAGTAAACATGTCTTAACTAGGATTCATCTACTCGCCACATGTGCCCATTTAGTGTGAAGAGAGTTTGGGGAAGCCAAGTGTGACACGCACTAATGACAACTCAACAGACTCCCCTGAGCTCCCAGATAAACGACTCCGTCTAATTCAAGAGCTCTCGCGGCTATTTTTAGAGTTATAACACCGCAGTGAGTGTAAGAGATCTTCCTTTCCCCACACCCCACCTGCTTTCGTATCGTAGGCCCGTTCGCCCGGCCTCACTCCTACCGTCCTCGGCGGGGTAACTACTGATTTATTGGAGATTTCTGGTCACCACACACATATAAAACTGTATAGAAAGGTTCTTGAGATTTGTTCTTTAATATTGCAACGACAAGCTAACGTTTTGTCGAATTATTTAAAATTCGTTAGGGCTTGTGCTAAACTTTCCGTTGATTATTTCGACAACAGTGGGTTCTTTAGAATCACATACTGCTCTCCGGAACCAGTATGTCACCGCAGTGCTTACGGTATCCAAAACAAGTCAAAAACTCAGTTATCGATTTACTGCGTGGGGAGAGGGGGAGAATCAAAAAAGTTTTTTGCTTCCGAGTCTACCTAAAGATAGCGGAAGCACTGTTTTCACTTTCGGAAGAAAAAATATTTATGGTCTCCAAAATCAAAATTTCTACTCTCATTTTGCGTTTTAGACCAATCTGAACCACTTTGGTTCTGTGTGTGTGTGTGTGTGTGTGTGTGTGTGGGGGTGTGGGGTGGGTGTGTTGTGTGTGTGTGTGTGTGGGTGTGTGTGTGTGTGTGTGTGTGTGTGTGTGTGTGTGTGTGTGTGTGTGGTGTGTGGTGTGTGTGTGTGTGTGTGTGTGTGTGTGTTTTAATGCTGAAAATGTAAACTCATCATTTTCAGGTACTTCGCTTCACATTCCTCATGACCTAAAAATTAAAATCCACCACAATGAATGCAGAGAATTAAACACGTCAAATTGTTCAATGCCCGAAATTCATGAAGAGGAAAGTGTGCGCTACCTTGGCGTGATAATGGATGCGAGACTCACTTGGGACTCTCATATAATAAGATTGAGGAAGAAGCTCTCCTCTATTCTATACGGCTTGAGATTCCTTAGATCAACAATAATTGGTGAAGCCCTAACCAAGGTGTATGATGCCCACTTCATTGCAGTCTTGCGTTATTGTATAATCCATTTTGGAGGCACCTTCCCGTCAGTTCTGCGTGTGGTTCTGCGCAAGCTAAATGGAGTAACAAAATATACTAGAAAAATAGTAGGCACTGAAAATAACCAGCTCGAGCTTTTAGACTTCCCTAGCTGATACCAAACCGAGGGCTTCTCCTGGGTGGTGAGAAACATTAATAAATTCGAAATATACCAAACTGGAAGACTGACTAGGAGGAATACTCATGAGATATTAAAAATACCACAATTTTACCATGATCATGGAAGTGTTCAGGCCTGTTATAGACTCCCGCAGATCTTCAACTCCCTTGTCCGGAAATTTTACAAAAAACGAAAATATACAAGATGTTCAGATCCAATACTAATTAAAAGACTAAAGACTCGCCTATCTACCTAAACTACACCCTTTAAATACTTATTATATATAAACTACATATATTTACCTACTCTATTCCAATCTATTTTTATTCATTATATTACTTACTTTACCTACTATACTCATTATTATGCATTAATCCATACATTATAATGCACTTACTACTTACCTTAGTTTTACATTATTCAAAGTTAATCAACCCCCCCCCCCCCCCCGCGCGACTTTTTGTCATGGGGTTGTAAATTCCAATCGTAAATGTACATTTTTATTTCAATAAAGAATCTTGTATCTTGTGTGTGTGTGTGTGTGTGTATTTGTGTGCCTGTCTATTTGTCTCTCGTGTGTCCGCAAATCCTTGTACCAACCTTATTTTCCTCAGTTTTCATCCGATTTGGATGAGATTTTCAGGAGATGTGCGGGCTTGGGATCAGACGGTCCCCTATTAGTTTCATCCTTCTTGACTCAATACCTCACTCTGCGCATGCGCAAACGTAAATGCTATCAAGCATCATTTTCTTACGCCCTAGTCGTCCGATCTCGCTCTAATTTGGATGATAGTTGGGGGATGATATTTGATAATCCCATATTAATTTCAACATGATTGTATCAACAACATAGCTACTGCGCATGCGCAAATATGACATCCTTGTAACAGCTTAGTTTCCACAGTTTCATCCGATCTGGGTGAAATTTTCTGAGAATGTGCGGGCCATTGGGCATGGGCGTAGGCAGGATTTAGCCATGGGTGGGGGGGGGGCACCCCCCCAAGAGCTATTATATATAATATAATATATAGCAATATCGTTGACAGCTGCTTCGCATGCGCCTATGTGAAATCCTTGTGACGACCTTAATTTCCACCGTTCTCATCCAATTTTGATGAAATTGTCAGCGAATGCGCGGTTTAGGTTGTAGATGGTCCTGTACCTAGGTATTTCATTTTTTTCATCTCATCAGTTCATTCTGCGCTTGCACTAACGTAAATTGCATTGAGTACCTATCATTTTTTCGTTTTCTAATTGAACAATTATGACATTTCACGCTACTTCTTGATTTAATCTCTTCCGCTATGGAATTTTTCAAGATAATTTAAAACTTTTCAATGATCTATACATTCATGATAGGTAAACGAGGAAGTTATGAGCCAGACCCAACTTGGCAGACTTTTTTTTCCTTTCTTTAAGCGTGAGACAAGTTTAAGAAATCGTGCCAAGTGTGCCTGGCAAAAGAAACTCGTGCTAAGTAAATCTAGCGAGTTGAGAATGAAAATTTGAACTTGAAGAAATTTGTACATTGTAGAACCTGAAACGGTAAAGCCCTAGTGGTCTCTGAAACTATCAGAACACGGAGTGATGGAGGTTGATTATTTTCACCGGCCCGCTTAAAATACCGTCGTACCAATGTCTGGGTTAAGGAAGGAAGCATCGGGATAGAAATTCGGAATACCCAGAGTATGGGATACCCAATGTCTGTGAGAACCATTGATTGGAAAAATTGGTTGAGGTAAGATGAGGTAAGGTAGTTTGAGAAAATACAAGACGGTTTGAATGCGAGAAGTGAACCCCCAGGCTTGCAAGCAGTTTTATAGTTTAGAGCTCTCCCGCGCTCATCCTTCTCTGATTTACTTTCCTGACTTCTGGCTGCAAGCTGGTCGGTTTTCATTCTGTTTATTAAGTGAAACTACAAAGTAAGGTGAGGTACCAATAGTGGAATGTGCACCTATAGAGGAACCTTCGGGAAAGAAATGGAAATAATACGGTTTTCGGATCACATACGCCCATAGTTCAATTTCCGATTGAAAAAACTCGAAGTTCGCCAAGTTTGGTACGATCTACTCTTCAGAGGGCTTTCTGATGTCTCAAACCCTAACTCTCAAAAAAGTTCAGGCATCTATCCGATAGGAAGTTCAATGATATTTCCAACCGTATCCTCAAATGTGAACTGACACAGCAAATTGAGGGAGTTGCTTTTACTTATTTTTATTTAGTGGTTTGAGCCTCACCTCTACTATAGGGGTCATTAGCGGCATTGAACAAACTGTCCAAAGGGTCACTGCAAGTGGCACGATTCTGCCATCGAGTGGCACGAGTGCCATGTTGCCATCCTTGACTAAAAAGTAGCACCATCATGGACTCCACTGGCAACTCGGAGGGGGTCAAAATAAGGGGTACTGTGATGACCACTGTTTAGCCCCAAGAACGGATTAAAAAAAAACCTCAAAAATAATACAACAAAGACTAGATCAAGAATAGGCTAATAACTAAATATATGTTACCATATATATCACAGATCAGATATCGCAGTTCTGATAGACAAGATACCTTGTCTGGTCCAGATAAAACGTCAACCCACTGAGGAGGCCGATGCTAGACTCGGAGGTCCATAAGGTCAGGGTGTTCCTCCAGGAAGTGGCGGATGGACAGATCACCCCCACACCTTCCGCACTCAACATCTTGAGCTCCTGCGCTAAGCAGGTGTTTGTGAGTAAGACAGGTATGGCCAGTGGGAATTGAGGAACTTATGACCGATTTAGTGATGTAAGATTTAAAAAAAAAACTAAAAAAAAAAAATAAAAAAAACTCGCGGGTTAAAAAAAATTGTTTAGGGACAAAAGTTGTTGCAAATTAGTAGTAGAATCGACTTCTGCCAATTTGGCAGACCTGTTTCATGTACACCAGGGGTGCTCAAACTTGAACTGCTGGCGATCTACCTCAATATTTTTAGACTACTTACGATCGACTCTGAGAGGCTGCAAGTATGTGTGATGCAGGGTGTGCATACCCTAGGTAGGGTGTACCGTAGCATATATAGATATTAGCTTTCCGCACAATTTACATTATTTTAGTCAAGGTTTGGGTTAGGTTTACTTATGTTCTTCTCTACAATATCAATGAAAAAACTCCTAGTTATTCAAAATTGCGAGTTTATTCGTTGTTACAAAACAAAAGAGTTACATATGGTGTTAAACTCAACTAAGGAGTGACTTTGGATGTTGAAGCGTGACACTGCATGTCCTCAGCATACTTTTTATAAGATGGTGCGTAACCACTGAGTGCCAATCGCAAGCATGATGACATTATGATCGTCAGTTAGTCGATTGCGATATTTTGACTTAATTATCTTCATTTCAGAAAATGCAGACTCGCACAAGTAAGTTGACCCAAACATTGCCGTCAGTTGAAGGGCGATTTGCCTTAGATTCGGATATTTATCTTCAGATATAAAACACCAGAAATTTGTATCAGATGCTGTAGCTTTGAGATGTATATCTGATATAATCTGCACCAACTCATTTTCAAGAACATGAGTTCATACTAAACTGACTTGCTACTTCAGTAGCTAATTCCTCAATGTTTTTACATGAAAAAGGCTAACTCATAAATGATGCTATATTTGCCAATTTACTGCAATCATAAAAACGCATTTCGAATTGTCCCAAAATATTTGATAATTCAGCCTCATACGTATCATAATTCAACTGAGGAATCCTTGCTTTCAAAGACGGAAATGTTTCAGATCCTTTCTTTTCAGTTGATCTATCATAAGTTTCAATTTGCTTTTGAATGCGTTTACTGCGCTAATCATCTCAATAATAGTTTTTCCTTTACCTTGAAGCTCCAAGTTAATGGTGTTTAAGTGCATTGTGATGTCAGTCAAAAATGCCAAATCAGTCAGCCATTTTTCGTTTTTCAACATCTCAGTGTCATCACCTCTTTCGTCTAGAAAAGCTGTTATTTAGGGCAATAATTCTTGAAACCTTTCTAGGAATTTTCCGCGACTCAACCACCTGACGTCCGTGTGAAGAACTAAATCAGTGTGTTCAGCTGACTCCCTATCTTCCAACTGCAACTTGAAGAGCCGCCGTTGCAAGCTACGTGCACGGATGGAATTCACAATTTTTGTTGCAATGCCCATAATTTCCTCCGTGTTTAAAACTTTTGAACACAAAACTTGTTGATGTATAATGCAATGGAATGAAAAAAATGAAGGGAATTCTTCATTAGCTCGACACAATGCCACAAACCCGTTCTTGTTTCCAGTCATTGCTGGTGCTCCATCGGTTGTAATGCACACTAATTTATAAATTGGTAGCTTGTAGTTTTTTACAAAATTGATGAAAACGTCATATATATCTTCGCCACGGGTCTTCCCCTTCAGAGGAATGATTGTCAAAAAGTCTTCCTTAGCCAACATGTCATTGAATACCATCCGAATAAAAATACACAGCTGGGCAGTGTCTGTCATGGATTCGTCGAACTGTAAAGAAAAGTATGTTCATTCCATGATATCATGTTTTAGTTTATCTGCGATGTCCTGACTCATGACTGCAATACGCCTTGTGACAGTCGGACGAGATAACTGAAGTTCTCTAATAGCAGGCATGATTTCTGTTTTATTTTTAAATCTCCAAATAAAGTCTCACCCGCTTCAATAAATGCTTCCTTCACAACCGATCCATCTTCGAATGGTTTCTTGTGTTTCGCCAATATATGAGATATTTTAAATGACGCGATCGTAGCAGCTTTTGATTGTTTAGCTGGTCTTGTGAACATGGTTTGTTCTTTTTTCAAACAATATATCAAATCACTTACTTTTCGTTTTCTTAATTCACTCTGTGGCGGAAAATCCTTTTCATAGTTTTTATGAACCGTTTTATGATGCCTCTCTAAGTTACCACGCTTAGGTATTGCAACTGACGCACGACAAATGACACAAATGCACTTATCCTTCACCATACAAAAGAAAAATTCTTCCTCCCAATCTTTATTAAAATGATGCGTTTTAGATTTCTTCACTGCACTCATTTCGCACTATTTAATAATAAACTTTGTATCGACGTAGTATCGCCTTCAAGTTACAATTCAGAATGACTCCAATTCCTGCAGGCGCAACATTTATATCGGCGTGAACGAAAGTCTCGAAAATTTATTTTCGAGTCTCGTTTTTTTTTTCGAAAGTCTCATTAAAAATTTTCTTCTTCTCGAGATCTACTCAAAAAGCACTCGCGATCGACTGGTCGATCGCGATCGACCGTTTGAACACCCCTGATGTACACCCTGTATAATGTTACATTATTTTGAAATTAGAGCCCTTCAAGTTTAAAGATTATTTTTAGCTAGGTACCTATTATATGGCAAAAAAAATCGTTCTAAATGATATTCTGCAATAGAAAAAGTATTTTGGCTTTTTAGCTGTTTCGCAGTTTTTATCGATTTGTCAGCAAATATTATTGAAGTTTATGTGCATTTGTTAGCATAATTTCGTACAAAACATTTTACTTGATGTTCTAGTTAATTTTTGATAAACTTCGTTTGACTAAATTCTGCTAAAAAATATAAATTATAAGATTTTTAGAAGTTTTTAGCCATTTATAGTGGTTTTTCAACCTTTTTTTGATCAAATTAATGTGCTCAAAAGTTCTGGCCAACAAACTCATCCTTTCATTTGGGAAGCTTGATATTTTGGCACTAGAACGGAATTTTTATCTCAATGCTAAGGGGGGTTATATATATATTGGAAAAACGTTAAACTCTAGGATCCTTTTCAGAATGCCACAAAAACGGATTGCAAATGAAGAAAATTTTCGGAAATTTTGTTTTTAAAATTTTCGGGCCATTGCAATAGAATTATTTTCTACAAAAATCGGCTAAAATCATCTTATTAGCTACGACAGTTGTATCGGCTGTTTCTTTTCCACCTCGATTACGCAGCGATTAATCTGCGAGAGATGTGGTCATTAGGACTATAGATTAGACCATACAGAGCCTGATCTCCGAAATCTGTTCGAATTCCATTGAAATCGGATAGAAATCGTGGAGTTTATATGTATGACACGGATTCGCGGTCACATAAACAAACAGACTGACAGATACATTGCTTACTCATCCTCAACAGAATCGGAAGAAACGCTTGGTAATATTCGAATCTCTCAGCATGCTTTGATGGAAACAGAAAATGGTAGAATTAGTTTTGATTTTGGAGGTGGAATTCGTTTACTTCAAAAGCGAAGTAACATTTCTCGTAAATAAATCACTCCCATATCTGGGCACACAACCTATACTTACTTAAGGTTATAAAGTATTGGCATTTCAGGTGGAACCCCTTCCCGCCCTACACTCGACATAATCCCAAAAACCGATGGAAAAAAGCATTCCAGACCGCCTGACTAATTCAATGGGATGATGATGTACGGGGCTTATGGAGTTGGCTGATAAATATTTAAAGAAGGTTCGTGTCAGATTTGTAAATGATTCCGCCTGGAGCGAGAGTGATTTCCCGTGTACCCTGGGAAAATGGACAGGTGGGGGATTGCAGTGTACCTACCCTTCTCCCGTGTCCCCTAATTATTTCACCGGAGCACCCTCCCGACATCCCAAATCCAACGCGAACGCGGATCATTTCCTCCCTGAAACTCCCCGAAACATCCGTTTATTTTGTTATTATATATCCGGGCCGAGTTAAAGTGATAATGAGGAGTGATTGGGGATCGCCGACTCAACCGTCGACGATTTGACTTTGATTAAAATTCAGTTGGTAAACATTTGGATTTTTTTGTACCACTGTAAATAGGAGGAACTTGAGTAAGTAATGGAAAAAACCGTCTGGAGTGAGGCTTCGCAGCACTTTCCTAGCGCATTCAATATACATGAGTGTTCGTAGTGTTTTCATGTCTAAACCCATAAAAATTGCTATTATAGACTTTAGAAGAGAGATTAGGCCAGGCGCCTATAAGTAGATTATTTGACGTTTAGTACCCCTAGTATAAATGAAATTAGTTACTTCTAAATGCACTTGTTACAAGAATGCAAGTGCACGCTTTTTTTTTTTAGCGAATTTTTGAAGAAAATTAAGCTATTGCTCTCGCCTCAAAATTTGTAGAATGTGAATTTTTGAAAAGATTTTATGCAGAAATCCGTTTCAGGCTATTCTGAATCATATTCTGAAGTTTAACGCATTTTTTTTATGTATGTATATATGTATGTATGTATGTATATATGTATGTATGTATGTATGTATGTGTCATTCCAGACGATAACTGTCCGTAGAATTGTGCTAGAAACGTCAAACAAATTTTAAAATGTTAAGGACACAAACGAAAGTTCAAGTTCGTTGGCCAGCATGATCGGATTACATCTTCGGGTTGAAATTCTCAAAAATGTAGTCAAAAATTTCAAAATAGCCTGTTTTTTTGCGATTTTGTTGTGCGAAATAATTTTTTCAGCATACTAACATGTGGTATATTCGGAATCAGCGTAAAATTTCCTATTAGAATATGTATCAAGTTTTCAAAAATTTCAAAGTTGAAAAATCAGTCAAAAATCGAAATAATGCCGTTCGCTAGTTGTAAAATCGGTAATGTTTGCATGAAACACTGTCTAAATTCAGATTGAACTACTCTTATGGAAGTATCGCTGTATAACCAATCCTAGAACCATGCTGTTTAAAACGTAGGTAGTAGGTGCTTGTTAAAAAAAAAAAAAAAAAAAAAAAAAAAAAAAAGTAATCACAACTGATGAGTTTACTCTGTGAAATATTCCGTCCTCCGATTTTCCGATTTCTCTGCTCGATCAATAGCGACTGAAATGTCGAAGATTTCTTCAAAAATTCGCTCATGGGGTCATGCTGCATGACTGGACTTTTTAAATAACAAAACTGCCGAAAGTGGGGATGACGCCCAGGTTTACACGACTCCACCGCACAGCGGGACCAACTTTTTAACGCACTATTCTTATAGGAAATGTTGCACTGATTTCGAATATACGCCATGTTATTACACCCAAAATGGACACTGTTAGTCTTTCACCAAAAAACAGCAATAATCACTTTTTTCCAACTGCCTAAACCACCGCACAGAACTTCTTTGTAATACAGACAAATTGTATAGAGTTAAATTCTGCGTCGATTGATTACCAGGAATCATAGAAAATGTGTGGAAATGAAACAGTTACATTTCGACTAGAAATCGTATACATACTATGGCCCCTAATAGTATTATATGGAAAGGAACTTTTTTTCCCACAATTTTTGAGATATCGAATTGAAACTTGAAGAGCGTTTCGGATGCCTAATACTAAGTCTTAAGCACCGAAAAACCTGAAAAATCCAATTATTTAGGTCTAGTTATATAATACAAACTTACTTGAAGAAGTTATTGGTATTTTCTGATTTTTTTTCTTTTCCATTCACAAAATTTAAGTGATAGGTAGACATCCCAAAAGCGCACTCCAAGTTTCAGTTCGATATCTCATAAATTGTGGAAAAAAGTTTCTTTTCCTATCATAATAATAATAATAACGTCCTAAGTATTTGATTTCCCGTCGAATTTGAATTAAAATTTAATAATTTTGTACACACCTGGCAATCGGTCGAAGCAGAGTTAATTCTCTACAACTTGTCCGTGTTACAAAAGAAGTTCTAAGTGGAGGGTATGGCGTAAAATGAAAAAAAGTCTGCCAAGTTAGGTTTGGCACAGAGCTTCCTCGTTTACCTATCATGAGATGTATAGATTCATTGAAAAGTTTTAATGATCTTGAAAAACCATAGTGAAAAAGAGTAAATCAAGAAGTAGCGTGAAATGTCATAATTGGTCAATTAAGAAACGAAAAAAATGATACTCGAATCTAATTTACGTTTGTGCAATCGCAGAATGAACTAGATGAGTTGAATAACAATGAAATAGGTACGGCTTAAACCGATAAACCTGGGCATGAATTAAGGTCATTACAAGTATTTCACATGGCGCAGCTGCAGTAGCTATTAATGATACAATCGTGTTAGAAATTGATATGAGGTAATCAAGTCATCTTCTTCCAACTATCATCCAAATTTAGCGAAATCGATCGACTAGAGTTGTGAAAAAATGGAGCATAATGGAATTTACAGTTTGTGCCTGCGACAGAATAAAGCTATGCGATTTAGCAACAGATGAAACTATATGGGAGCCATCTACAACCCAACACAGCCCATTCTCTGACAATTTCATCGAAATGGATGAGATACGAGTGAAATTAAGGTTGGTAGCAAGGATTTACATAGGCAGTATGCCATAGCTATTAATGTATGCAATCGTTGAAATTGATATGGGATGATCAAATCGTCATCTCCCAACTATCATCCAAATTTGAGCGAGATAAAACGACTACGGCGTGAAAAATGGAACTGATTGGAATTTACGTTTGCGCATGCGCAGAGTGTAGTATTGATTTGGTAACAATGAAACTGAAATTTTTCATTGTTGCCAAAGGGTTCTAACATAAGGGTTGCTAAGGGTTCTAACCCTTAGCCCACACATTCCCTGAAATCATCATCATCTAGATCGGATGAAAACTGGAAAATAAGCTTGTTACAAGGATTTAATATTGGCGCATGCGCAGTAGCTATTAATGATACATCATGTTGAAATTTATATAGGATGATCAAATTGTCATCCCCCAACTATAATCAAAATTTGAGCGAGATCGGACGACTGGTGCGTGAAAAAATGATGCTTGGCAGAATTTACGTTTGCGCATGCACAGAGTAAGGTATTGAGTCAAGAATGATGAAACTCGTCTACTCCTTATTCTCTGAAAACTGTTGGAAATATGCTTGTTACAAGGGTTTGCAGACACTCGACACACACACACACACACACACACACACACACACACACACGCACACACACACACACACACACACACACAGACAGACATACATTGAACCAACGTTGTTCAGAATGGTCTAAAACGTAAAATGCGAGTGGAAATTTTGATTTTGAGACCAAAAATTTGTTCTCTCTCGAAAGTGAGAACAATGCTTCCGCTACCTTTAGGAAGCAATAAACAAATAAAATAACAATAATAATATATACAGGGTACTCCACTAGACAAAGACCCCCCTCTAAAACCGAAATTTATGGGGTTAGACAAAAAAATCTGTATGTTTTTTGGTTTATTATTTCCAATAATAAGCCTATGTGATCGTATAGCAAAAAATTTTTATAACCCCCCCCTCAAACTTTGTCACTTTACGTTTCAAGGTGCGTAGAATCCAAATTTGAAATGTCCGTCCGCCGTCCGCCGCGCCGTCCGCCGTTCGCCGTCCGGGCCATAAAAGGCCTTAGAATTGACTTAAAAAATCTGCTCTTTAGCACATAGATCCCACTTGGGGTCTAGTTGGTCCTAACTTCTCGCCAGCTCGATCGCTCCACACCCATCGGTGCTATGAGCCAAAAATAGGTGAAAAAGTGTATTTTTGTGTGTATATTTCAAGTTGTATAGAAATTGGAGATTTATGAGTGAAAAGAAAGTGTTAGCTATTGATTTTATGGAAAAAAGAAGTATTTTAAATGATACTCTTCTATTCAAAAAGAGATTTTGGATTTTAGGCTATTTTTTGCAATTTTATAGATTTTTTAAAACAAAATTTAATGAAGTTCAAGTTTTTAGCATAATTTCGTACATAAATTGTTGAATGTTCTATTTCATAGTTGATAAACTTTTATTTGACCTTCCTTTTGAAAAAATAGGAATCAATTTAACGATTCTTAGCCATTTTCAGTGATTTTGTCAGCACATTTTTTGAAATTTGACCAATTAAAGATATCAATATACAGTATAGATAACACTTTTATGTGTTGGAAAGATGACTTGGTAATAAATTGTTATGTTTTTCAACTATATTAAAAAGCGTAAAATTGCGAGATTCCGCTGCTGTAATAGATTGAACCCATTTGTGGGGTCCGAAGCTCCGAGTTCTGATACTACGATTAAATATACCATAAGCGGCGTTTAATAATTATGGACTAGAGATGTACGTAGAAGGGCTGTCTAATAAATAATAAACCTTTGTGTAGTAATTTGCAGCGTTTTTTCTCTAAGGATCTGCCCCGGTAGCTCCGGCAGTAGTTACGGCCTGGGTTGCCAGGTGTCCGGTTTTGACCCGGACAGTCCGGCTTTTTATCAAGGCGTCCGGGCGAAAATTCCTCTGCACGCTAAATGTCCGGTTTTTATTGAAAGAGCGGAAAATTACCGGCATTATGGTTTTATTAACCACGCATCTTCTCTAGTGTGTTGACTGTATTCGTCAAGCTAAATATGATTGCGAGCGTGATAACAGTTCTTTCCCCCCCTTGCTAGAGCTGGGACTACTTTTTTTTCAAATTCCAGCTAAAATTTATCTACCAAATTGAAACAAAATAGCAATGTTGACCAAACCGTTCAAAAATTTTGCTCACACTTCAGGCAGTTTTTATGAGAATTGACAATCTTCAAAAAATTTTAGCAAAGTAAAACTTGAAATTTCATGGGTTTTCAGAAATATTTATTTTTCTACTGATACTGATTGGTACTGATTTTTGAGCATTTTATCGAAATCAGCGTTAAATTTTTCTAATGAAATAATATCTTTTGAATCTCGAAAAATACCAACTGAATATCATACCGCCAGGTGAAACATGACCTGTCTTGAAAAATCAATATTTTTGAAACCCAGGAAACTTGAAGTTTCACATTCCTAAAAAAATTTTGATGATTGTCAAATCTCATAAAAAATTGCCTCAAGTGAAAAGCTATAGATTTTCGAACTATGGAGTGTTCTACACCTTTTTTGAAATAGTTCAACTCAAAATTGGTTTACAACTTATATGAATCCACGTCAGCATAAGGGACATTTCTTGGAACACGCAGTAAAGCAATTTCCACGACAGCATGTGACATTTCTTGGAAATTGTCTTTTGTTACTCTCCATTCCAAAGAAAGGGGATAACTCTAATATCGAAGAGTACTGTCCTATTTGCACTATCTCTAGTATTCCGAAGATTTTGGAAAAGTTAGTCGTTAGTCAAATCAGACCCTCAATCAGTAGCTTCATTACTCCATATCAGCATGGGTTTTTAAGTAAAACATCTATTATAACTAATTTACTTTGCTTACAGCAATATATTTTATTCGCTTTTGAATTAGAGATCCAAGTAGACTGGGTCTATACAGATTTTTCCAAAGTTTTTGACAAGGCCCGACAATAGCTAATGATCAGCAAAATGAAAGCTCTTTTTTTTCTTTTTTTTTTTTTTTGCTATGCTTGACTGGTTCTCCAGTTATCTTGCCGATCGCTACCAAATTGTGAAACTAAAATCTTCTTGTTCATATCCATTTGCTTCCACGTCTGGGGTTCCGCAGGGTTCCCATGTTGGTCCTTTTTGTTTCCTTATTTTTGTCAAAGACATATCCTTGACTTTTCCTGAAAATGTTCATTTTTCACTCTTTGCTGATGACTTGAAGATTTATTCAATGGTAAAATCCGAATCCGATTCTCACCATATTCAATAAGCCCTAGATTTATTGAATGGATGGTGCAATAGATATAATTTGTTTCTAAATATTGATAAATGTATTACAATCGCGATCAGCAGATCGCTTGCCCCATCACATTTCGATTATTGCATAAGTGGTGTGAGGTTGAGTCGTGTGACGTCAATCAAGGACTTGGGTGTAGTTTTGATGCTCATTTGACATTCTTGCCTCACATTGACTATATTTGTGCTGAAGCAATGGGTTTTTTAAGCGAGATACGAGGGACTTTAGTAACATAAGTGCTTTAGTAGTCCTATATACAAAGCAATTGTGAGGTCCATTCTGGAATATGGCGCAATTGTATGGCTCCGTCTTATGCTAATGCTACAGAGCGTATTGAGAGGGTACAACGTCGATTTGCACGGTATGTTGCTTTCGAGCAGGGTGTAGAATTTTCGGATTTTAATTATAGGGATATTCTTCAACAATGCAATCCTTCCACCCTGGAAAGACGACGTCATACTACAGATTGTGTATTTTGTTTTTAAGTTATTTCACAACAAAATTGATTGTCCCTATCTACACCAAATGCTTGATTTTCAAGTATCTCCCTATAGTACTAGAAGTAATGTTTTATTTTATAATCCTACGTTTCCAACAAAAGACCTCCTCAACAGTCCGATTCGCAGGGCTCAAATATAATTTAATCGCATAAAGAGCGATAGTTTTTATTTATTTTCCGTTTCATTAGTTGCACTTAAGCGGGCACTAAATTGAAGTTTTCTTTCTCTTTGCAAAGTAGCAAATTGTTTTGTTTTTTTTGTTAATTTTTTTCTGTCTCTTGTTTTGTGATATAAATATTGCTTATTAATTTTAGTTCTTCAAGTTTGCCATCTGAATTAATGTTCAATTGTATACTTCACTGTATGTAATTTACATTGTAATCGGGCAAATGCCTGTGTATGGTAAATAAATAAATATAAATAAAGATAGTATCAACATTAGGTCCCATTCGGTAGGGTATTGGACATAGTTTCATGATGAAAATGCGTATCAGTAATTGTGCATGCATTGAATTTATGAGTGTTTGATAGTTTAATGATTATATTTTGTCTGCCAATCACAGAAGTCTGTTGTGGAATTATCAGGAATGGGGCCAAACAAATGATTCCTCCTCTTTCGCCAAGGTTTCGATAAATTTATTATCTTCTTCAGGGCCTATAATATACAATACAACAGCTCAACCCTTAGAAAAACGGCGAAATCATAAAAGATTATGAATAAAGGTATAAACGCAAAAATACTCCAGCAAGATACAAGTATACTTTAGGTAAAATCAGTTAACTTACTCAGAGGTGAACTACAGCGTGAATATCACACAACTCAGCGACCAACTGATGAGTAAATTCATCACAGGTTGAAAACAGGTACTAAAATAGAACAGGTACACAAATCAACAACTTTATATCAAGGGATGCTAATATCAATAACGGAACAAACATAACAACAACCAACCAACACTCACCAACTCAATGAAGTAACTAAAACCAGTCTATTGAAGATTTAAAAAGAAGAAGAAAATAACATCCGGCAGTCACAAAATTATACTAATAATTCGATTTACTTGCACAGCATCAAAATTCCAAAGCAACAAGGCAACAACATTCATCAGACAACACCAATAAGAATGATAAAAGACCCCCCTCTTCTTATTCATCAACAATCATAATGACAAGAACCATGGAACAGGACCACATGTACAAACAATAAATTAGTCATCTAAAATCAATATGATCAACAACACAACAAACTATAAATATATATAAACTTACAAAACTTAACAATAATAGTATTAATATATAAATATATATATATATATATATATATATATATATATATATAATATATATATATATATATATATATATATATATCAGCTCATAACATCATCCACATGTTAGTTGGCTGGTTGATAGTTGGCTGGCTGCCCTACACTTCTGTACCCTGAACTGAGTCCTGAAGTGTCGGTTCTCTTATTAGAAGCAGTTGTATTCATGTGAATATAAGCCATTTCCTTGAATAATCTTCGGCTTAATACTGGTTCTCGATCCAAGATCTCAATCCCATCAAAATCAAACTCGTGCCCCACTCTCTGCATGCGTAGCCATGCACACAAATCAAGTCCTCCAGCATCACCACGACATTCGGCCGCATGTTTCCCACTTCTATCCTTTACATATTGCTTAGTCTGGCCCACATAAACTGTAGAACGATCCCTGCAAGGTATTCTATGGCCCATATTCTCGTGACGTCACGCCTGGAGTAGGTTCGCGTTTCAGCCAAGTCGGCCATGAGACCGCCCTACGTCAATGAATCGCTACTCAACCAACCTATTTCTCACAAGAAGTTTGCCGTCTCACGTCAACATAATTCGTGGTTATAAGGCCATTTTTCAACAGTTTTGTTTGTGAAAAAGTATAATATTGTAGCAATACAAAGTTTCAATTCGACTAAATGTTATAATAATCATGCCTGCCAGCGCAATAATTGATTGTAGATTGCTGTCAACAATACCAATCTAACGTGAACGAGTTTTTATTTGGACAAGGAGCCTACTAACTATAGTAGTTAATCAATGTCAGAAAACTAAAGAACTTCATTCGTTTAGGCTTTGAGAATACTTAACCTGAAAAATAGTAAAGAAAAGATGATCGAAAATTCCTTAGTGTCTGTACTGCTGTGTAGGTACCCTAGTAGCCATTGCTAAGGTAGCTTTAAGTAAGATAAAAATGGATGATACTGTTTGAATGCTGAGATTTTGGGCAAGTTTTCCCAGTAACGCGTACGGTTTTACACAATTTTGTTTTAATACCTTGAAAAAAAGTAATTTTCAAAAATTGAGAAATTCTTGAGTCATGTCCTTCTTTTCGCTTACGTTAGCTATGTAAAAAGGTCCCAACTACCTTAAAGAGTTGGGAAATTTAACGCTTTTTCCGACGATATATCTATTTTTAGGATTACGTTGTAAGTTAGGGGAGATAAGGCCATTTTAGTGATGTAAGGTCGAAAGGTCGAAAACAAAACTTAGAAGTCGAAAAAACCCCAAAAATCAAGAGCTTAAAGAAATTGTATGGAGGAACTTTTTGTAAGAAATTAGTTGTAGATTCGATCCCAAGGAGGTTAACAATCTTATGTGTGAACACCCTGTATATTCCGTGGGAATAAACCACGCTTTTCAATAATTTCGATTTTCTTCATTGAAATGGGATTCCGCAACTTCGTCGCTGGTGTTTTAGTTTACTTATTTACAGTGTATGACATCCACCTCAAAAACATTCCCTATTCATTGGTTTGGTTAAAGAGATGCCCTATAGCGAATTTCAAAGTTAGCCATGTCCAACGGTTTAAGTGTTCTATTTTGGTCACCCCACGCTACAAATAATAAATCTAATAGGTATACATTCTACAGTGTGTCCAAATCTTGTTGTACTGCTCTATATGGTTCTGCATACAAAGTACATCTGGAAATATACCTACATTGTACAGAAATGTTTAATTAAGATCCTTCTAAAAAAAGAGAACACAGTTCCCATCAGAAGACCTGTTAGAATCCTTCAGGTTCTCCTATTTCATGAAATTATTGAAAAAAAAATCAATGATACTCATATATAAATATTATTTTAATAGTATTATTTAACCGATCTCCTTAGATAACAAGACTATCTCATCTTCTATACACTTACGCAATAGATTAAAAAAACTACCTTCATGGCAAAACTCATTGATGTACAGGGGTGTTCCATTGATTAGCAGCCTTCCGGAATTTATTACGAAATCCACCAGTATGAATCAATTTAAAAAAAGAATAAAAGAACATTATGCAGGTATTTACAATATGAGGTCTCGAAATAAATTACATGAGTTTATCTTGTCGCTGAAGTGAGTTTGTAGACTCATAGTGGAAGTTTATCATGATTTATAATTTTTTTAAATTTAAGAATTGATTCGTAGGATATAATATATTATTGAATGTACCTACTATGAACCTAAACCATGCAGTCGTCATAGGCTATTACGACAACCCCCTCTCTACCTCATGTTTAAAACTTAAAAGAGAGGGTTCGCTATTAATTTGTACATTGCTAATTTAATTCTTGTAATTATCAAATATGTACCTTTAAGAGGATTTATATTTATTTTGGAAGACTTTTTTAATTAATAAAGCGATAAATAAATTTTAAAAAAATCTAATCATAAAACCAACACAACATGTAAATCTAATGTAAATCATTTCATCGTCTTCAAGTATTCAATCATGTTACTCACTCGAGGAGTTTTGTTGGTGCATTACATAAATTCATTAAATACTATTCCTTATATAACATTACATATTGATCATGTTGAACCAAAACGTTGTCTATTTGAGAAATCAGCTCAAGTAAAACCCGTGGCAAAGAGGTGAAATGAAACCTGCAACTCACTGTTCATTTTTGTGTGGTTGTTTTGTAAATGTTTCCTAGACGCGTCCCTCCAATTATATAATGAAAGGAGCGATATTGAGTTTCACAATTCTTCAAAGTGGAAATTTTCGTTCTTCTGTTTGTCTAGGAACTTGTACTGATAACATTAGTCTTCCTGTTCTACTAACAAATCGTGTCTTATCGCTGACGACACACAAACTAGACAATCTTCAGGTAAACACTATTCCAAACAAGTACGTAATATTCGATTGTTATTCTCTATTTGACTGAAATGTTTAATGAAGGAATGTCGTCCTAATTTAAGACAATTTGCGTCATCTGCAGGTAAACAGAAAAAGTTAAATTCAAGAGGCTAGCGAATCAAAAACAATTATGAGTATTATGCACAAACTATTTTTAAAAGACGAGCTATGTCGCTTGCTAGACATTAACGTTGTAGACATGAGTATGAGATGGCTTTTCCACGAGCTTACTCAGTACCTAATATAAATAAATGAAGCGAAGCTTCACACTAACTTCTACATGTAATATTTATCTCTTTGTTGCCTAAAATCTGGTTGAAATATAGTACATTAATTGTATAGGTATTTACCAGCTAGGTATGGTCCCTAAGCCGAACTTCAGGCCCCCCCGAATTCATCCCCAAACCGAATATCAGGAAACATTGAAGTATTCTCCCTCCTTTATTTCAGCAATTCATTTCGGGCGGAATACAAAGCTTTCAGACAAGTTACCTTTGGTTTAAGCACATCAAATTGGTTTTAAAAAAAGTACAAAAAAGGCAAAGGTACCTATAAGGTTCGGTTTACCTATAAAGGTAAAAAGGTATATACATATTTTAAAAAATTAAAAAAAAAATTTCTTTTTTCTTTGCATTTTTGATTCTTGATTAAACAAAAAAAAATTTCGAAATGCATAGCTGAAAAAGTTTCACTCATGCAGCATGATCGTATGACCGAACTATTGTAGATTATCGTATTAAGTTATGTTAAATTGTATTGAAATTTGAGCAAGTTGAGTATAAATGAATAGTTAAAAACCAATTTCATGGCAGAACAAAATCATGCTAAATAAAATTTGGTGACTCAAAAAAAAAAAAAAAATATATATATATATATATATATATATATATATATATATATATATATATATTTTTTTTTTTTTTTTTTTTTTTTTTTGCAGTTTTGATAGAGTTTTCCGCAAATAATGATAGAAATTAAGTATCTTTTTTGGTACTTTTCCGTTATACCCCCCCCCCCAGTAAGTTTGTCTTCAACACGCCCGCCCGATCCAGATCGCCAAAGTACACACATCATTCTGACCTACATGTCCACTAATCTGTATTTTTACTAAGGGATTGACTACTTGATGTTATGTAATTTTGTGATGCTAGCTTGCGAGCATCCAGACCACCAACCTATACACAGCATTCTGATCTATTTGTGCGAATTCATGTGCATTCTACTTGTGCGCATTCATGTGGAGGCAATCAAACCACAAACACGCCAGTTTGTTTTAACAAATCCTCACCGACATGGCAACTTCTGAAAACACGGTAATTCTTTTTTTCATTCTTTAAAAAAAAAAAAAATACTATATCATTTCTTCCCACAGCTAGAAATTGTCACCAATTCTACGTAAATATGTAATCTAAGTGAGAAGGAATGCCTAGAAACATCGGGCGGGCGTGTTGAAGACAAATTGACGGGGGGGGGGGGGGGGGGTGATAACGGAAAAGTACCAGTTTTTTTTTTTTTTTTTTTTTTTTGTGCAAATATTTTTTAATGTCCTAATTTATCATTGATCATTTTGTTTTGACTAAAATTCTGCTAAAAAATTTGACAATTTTTGGCAGTTTTTAGCCATTTTTATTGCCATTTTAGCACATTTTTTTAAATTTGACCAATTTAATGTGCTCAAAAAGTGCTGGCAAACGAACTCATTCTTTCATGTGGAAAATATGATTTTTTGGAACAAGAACGGGATTTAAATCTCAATCCTAAGGAGAGGAATCGCCTGAAATGACAAATATATACATATGAAAAAGCGAAAATTTCATCGAATCGTTTCAGAATGCCACAAATCTGATTTCAATAAAGAAAATTTTCAAACATTTTGATATTAAAATTTTCCGAACCATTTCAATAGCTGCTTCATTTTCTACGAAAATTCTCTAATAAAGGAGAAAGAAAACTTCAATGTTTCCGGATATTACCCTGAAGACCTGTACAGCTTAGGGACCATGTACAGCTGGTAAATACCTATACGCAGCCATACTCAACCTGCGGCCCACCAAGCTTTTCTGTGTGGCCCTCATAAGCTAGGGTCACTTCTTGTCCGATAGAATGAAATCTACCTACCCGTTTCCTCCTCTATTTAGTCATTTTATAATTCTTCTGTTTTCGGTTCTGTTTCACTCCTATATTAACTTACTGAACTGACTCAATTCATTTTTGAGGAAATAAATACCAAAGATAAAAGCAAAGACTGTCTCACATAGTTAAAAGCCTGTCACAATATCAAAAATCACATTAATTTTGTATTACTATGATTTATGTAAGTAATATTGATTTTGTAAATATACTTCTTTTTTTAAATGTATTTTAAAGTTCTATTGTACCTTGACTAAGGTATTCGTATTACAAAGATTTGTAATACCTGCTTTGTGAACTGTGGCCCGCTTAAACATCGGAACACACAGATGTGGCCCGTGAGACAAAAAGGTTGAGTAAGGCTGACCTATAGAATAATTTTTTTGTTGGGAACACGCTTTTACTTGGGCCTAAAAGTGAAAAATGTCACGAAAAAACGAGGCTAAAGTCTAGACGTCTAGAAACAAATCATGAAGTCTGGAGCCGCCAAGATCGACTGAGTGAGATCCGGAGCTAAGTTCTTCGCTATTCCGAAGCTGAAATTTCGGATGCAGCGCTTTCCACTATCCTCCAATAGTCGAGGTTCCAGGTAAAAGCAAAACAGGGGTTGGGGGCTCTCCAGTGAGGTCAAGGGAACCCCTTGCGAGGCGCGCAGCGACGATATATATATATATATATATATATATATATTTATTTATTTATTTATTTATTTATTTATTTATTTATTTATTTATTTATTTATTTATTTATTTATGTGTGTGTGTGTGTGTTTGTGTGTGTGTGTGTGTGTGTGTGTGTGTGTGTGTGTGTGTGTGTGTGTGTGTGTGTGTGTGTGTGTGTGTGTGTGTGTGTGTGTGTGTGTGTGTGTGTGTGTGTGTCACATTATCAGTGGAATCATCACATTCGTATCAGGGTTGAGTAGATACTCTTTTGAAAATTGGAGTAAACTAGAGCATGCTTCAAATTCTGAGTTCAGTGTGACAAATGACATATTTTGCTTGCCTTACGTCCACCGTGACGATCAATTACTTACCAGATCTTGTTCATCAACCAGATACTTGCTATTAATTGTTTTGTCTCGGTGGTTTCAACATTCTGAATTTCGGGAGGATCGAACAGCATGAGTTCACACGAATGTTTGTCGACTAGCTCTCAATGTCGAGGGATGATGACACCCTGGTTCGTTTTCATGAATACCACAACTTATACCTGTCGCGTTACAACTTATCAATAATAATGTTAGAACTCGTGATGGGTCAGGAGTAGGGAAAAAAACTTACTTACCTATGAGCGGGTCAAAAGAGCAATTTAGGCGTCCGGAAGGTTACTAAACTTATCATTTTAGAATTGTAGAAGAATGCAAGAAGCAGGAAGGGGCGGCAGGGATGATAGGGGGTAGAAATTCAAACTGAAAAGTACATTCGGTCCATACGCAGTTCATGGGTCCAAAATGCAATTTCAGCTCATTATGTATCCCCAACAGTTTCCAGAAGGTTAATAAGCTTATCATTTTAGATAGGTACAAAAGAATAAGCTGCAGGAAGGAGCAGGAGGGTGGCAGAGGGTGGAAATTCAAACTAAAACGTACATTGGTTCCATACGGATCCAACGCGAGTACCGAAGGATTTAAATTGATATTCTACTGTTGATGACATTCAACGACATCCTAAGAAAAAAATACCAATAATTGATGATATGATTCGAAGAGGTTTTTGCACGATAAAGGCTACACCGTGACTTTATATCGACTACATGTTTATTATACACCCGTACAAGCGCACTACGTTTTTGGCTAACATGAACCCCGCCCTTATTTTCACTAATTAGTTACCGTAAAGTTAAGTTTTTCCGTAGTATTAAAATATAACAAAATTTCGCATTTAGCACATGTGTGTTTAGGAACATAGCTAGCTGGATTCTCTGTATACACCAGCCTACATGACTACCTCCCTTGCAGTTGTCGCCGCACTCCGCTGGTTATTGTAATGGAGTTATGCGCTAAGCGTCTTATTCTAAGTGGGCTCGAGTTACCTAACTCGTAACCCTTTCTCGTAACCAAACCCTATTATAGCAAAACTAACTGATTTGTTTCCTCTACTAAAATCAAACAGGGACGTACAGGGTGGGGGCGAAGCCCTGCGTTATAGATGCGACCAACGCTGCTGGAGTCTAGCGATCCCATTCGGGATGAGTAATTGGGGATATTGATTATTAATGAAGGTTTTTTTTCCAAGTTCTTCATTTCCAAAAAATATTTAAACAAACAAAAATTGCCATACGAAAAATTTCAGAATATCGGCCAATCTACCACCCACTACCACTGTTCGCCGCACAATGTGAGGATTTCACAATCTAAGAGGACAAAATAGAGAAAAATTAAAGTCGTTCTTGGTTGTTGAGGTAATGTAGTATGCTGAGGGGGGGGGGGGGGTCAGAGAGAGAGAGAGAGAGAGAGAGAGAGTGATAAGAGAGAGAGAGAGAGAGAGTGAGTGAGGGAGAGAGGTTGATTGATTGACGGTATTTATTTAAACAAACAGGGGAGGATTAGTACCTTATGGTTCTCGCTTCCATCCTCCCTGTACAAATTACATATACATTCCTCGTACAATCAAGTTAATACATTTAATATACAATTTAAAAAAATCTGGTGCGAGGCTTCACTCTCCTTTTCTTACATAGAAGACTTGAAACTCGATATAGTTGAACAATTTAAAATGTTAGGCATCTTAGTGGCAGGCAACCTGACTTGGAACGATCAAGTGTCGGAAATTTGTAAGGAGATAGATTGTTTTTAAACAAATCTTTCCTCAAAGGCGGAGAGCGCACACCATTAAATTAAAAAAATAAAATAAAGTGGGGTGGACGCCCAGGTTTACCCGACGCCGGCTCTAGAGATGAAGGAAGTTGCAGGAGGAGGAGGGTGAAGAGAGGGATGAAAGGAAATGCCCCTATAAAATGACCACCAGTTGAGGTAAGAGCCCCTGAGGACGCTAGTGGTGATACCACGGAGCACTCCCGCTGAGATGCCCAACTCGAGTAACTCCGTGGCACTTTTCTCGCACCCCACCCCACGCCATGACACGGTCGCGGCCATGACCTTGATTTTATTGGTTGCCACTCCTTTTAGCTCAGATATCGCTTGCCGCAGATCATTCCTATTATATTTACTTATCTTAGCCCGCCAGGTCTGCTCCTTTTCCACGCTGCCACTGACAACCTGGACATCCAAGATGATGGCAGACCCATCGGGCTTGATCGCAACGATATCTGCCTTCTTGCCCCGGTCACTCAGCATGTGATATAGTCTCCTCTTTCGACATCCTAACCTCTGGATGACAAAGCGCCAGCTATCTGCTTAGCAACCGCATCGTGACGTGAAATGCGGCCACTAGGGGTGTGAAAAAATCGATGTTAGAATCGATTAAATCGAAACGAAAGAATCGATTTTTGGGGAAAACATCGATTAATAATCGGACTTTTTGGGTGGTACTGTTTTAAGCCACATTTTAGATTTTATCGTACAAACTAATCGTACATTTTTTTCCTTACGATTTGTCGAAGAAACGAAGTGTTAAACTCATGATCGAACGAGATGACGCGAACTTGTCATCAACAGCAACGACTAATAAACTCATGATTCATTCATCACGTTAGCCGTGACTAGCAATGCGAATGAAACAACAACATGGTCAATGATTACTTATCAGTTTTTCAAATCTATGTTGTTGTTATTCGAATCCAAGCGGAGGAAAAGCTTTTTTCTGTATTTTATTTTACTTTAAAACTTTTCTTTTTTTTAACAATGTTAATAGTGGAATTTTTCGTCATCCTTTCTCTTTCTCAATTTAAATTGACAATACTGACACCCTTAAACATATAAGGACACAAGACAATGAGTGATAAATCAACCAGATTTCCACAGTTTCATATTAACAAATACGACGAAACATTCCAATCTCTAAGGTACCCTTTGGGATGTTGAAGAGGCCACAAAAAAGGCAAGAAACGAAAGTTCGGATGTACTTACCGAATCACTAAATATAAGCTCTGACGAGGCCGATAATGGCGGAAGCGCTTAGCAATAAAACATTTTAAAAATTTGAGAAGCCTACTGTGAAACTCTCAACCCTCAAAAAGTACTACCGTTTAGAAGTTCCTCTATACTTATGTATACAATTTTTAAGTTTTCGAATGGTACAATTTTTTTTTTAAATACATTTTATACCTATTACCTAACATTTTTATAAATTTTCATTTTTTATGAGTGCCTTTTTATTCACCTTGCCTTATTTGCCCAGACAGTAGAGGTGTTACTGGGCATACCAGGGTTCATCCATGGGCATACCATGAAGTGCTCTTCAGAATTACTTTAAAAAATCAAATTGAGCCATTGAATTAAAGAGGTTAAATTTCATACGATTTTAATCGATTTAAATCGATTTTTGTCCAATCGATTAAATCGAAAAGGGGGAAAATCGATTTTTTCACATCCCTAGCGGCCACCGTGAGTACGAGGACACTGCTGCACCACATGATACAGATTCTCATTTTAACCCCGACTGGTACGGCAAAGGGTGTCTACGATCCCGCAACTACTCCTTGAACACCTCACCAAGGTGACTAACGTAGCCACCCGGACGGTGTGAAAGTGGCGATAGTCGCGGGCCCCAATGCCCTCTGAAGCCCATTCCACCCATGGGTAGAAATGGGGGGATTCAGAGCACTGTAGGAGTTCTTTACCATCCACTGAGTCATGCAGTGCAGCAGCGAGCTCAGCAGATGAGCTGGATTTTGGAGCAGTTGGTGTTGCTCAATCGCACCACAACAATTGCTGCCTGACAAAGTCCCGGTCAGCAGCAGTGCGGGCAACACACACACACACACGGGTACATACATTCCCACTCACATACACACATACATACATTTTCATTAAACGTATAGATACGGGTTCAGGTTGAACAAAATACCCATCCTAGCATGCGTTTTAGAAAATTATTTTCAGGGTGATTGCAAGACTTTCCCTTCACCCTTCGGGTTAAGTAAGGAATGTAATGTAAATAGTAGGTATATAACAATATTATTTCTTCAAATTATTGTAGACTTTTCATATTCGCCCTTCGTCCAATCTCGCTGAAATTTGGCTTCTATTTGGGGAATGACGATTTGATCATCCCATATCAATTTCAACTTGATTGCATAACTAATAGCTGATGGGCATGCGCCTATGTGCAATACTTGTAACGACCTTAATTTCCACTGTTTTCATCCAATTTCGATGAAATTGTCAGATAATGCGCTGGTTAGGTTGTAGATGGTCCCCTATCAGTTTCATTGTTGCCAAATCATTACTTCATTCTGTGCAGGCGCAAACTTAAATTCCATTATGCTCCATTTTTTTCACACTCTCGTCGATCGATTTCGCCTAAATTTGGATGAACGTTGGAAGAAGATGACTTGATTACCTCATATCAATTTCAACACGATTGTATCATTAATAGCTACTGCGCATGCGCCAATGTGAAATACTTGTAATGACCTTAATTTCCACAGTTTTCATCCGTCCCGTACCTATTTCATTGTTTTCAACTCATCTGTTCATTCTGCGCTTGCACAAACGTAAATTACATTGAGTATCATTTTTTCGTTTCTTAATTGACCAATTATGACATTTCACGCTACTTCTTGATTTAATCTTTTCCGCTATGGAATTTTTCAAGATCATTTAAAACTTTTCAATGATCTATACATCCATGATAGGTAAACGAGAAATTAATGCACCACATCCAACTTGGAAGCCGTTTTGTTTCATCCGATTGAAAAATGGCGTTTCGAACTGCATTCTTAACCTTGTTCCTCATTTTTCTATTTGTCGAACGAGAACCCTCATCGTTGGGATGATGGCTAGAAAAAAGGTGAAGCTTAATAACAATTTCCTTTTGGTCTTTAATTTCGAGAGTTAGCCATGGAGCTGGTTTTTTCGTTACCCGAACTTCAACCAGAGGAAAGTGCTCGTTCATTTAGCTTTTGTAAAAAACTAGTGAGAAGAAATACTTTTTCATTCAGGTCATCAGATTGATGGATATAGGATTTGCCGATTTAATTAAACCTTTTACAGAATGAATCAAACCTTTTGCCAAATGAGTTAAACATTTTTTCTAAATAATTCACCCTTTTTCCAATAAAATCAAACTTTTTTCCAAAATAACTAAACCTTTTTCCGAAACAATTAAACCTCTTGCGAGGAAGCATGACGTATGTATAGATACAAATTTCGAAAAAGTTTAATCAATTAGGACTACAGAAAAACTTGAAGTGAGGTGTGGGATCTTGCCCCCCCCCCCCCTCACCACACAATTTGTTGGCTTACATTTCAAGGTACGTAAATTCCAAAAATCGAATTAAGAAAATGTATTCATATATATGTACCTTATATATATATATATATTAATTGCTATGCAATTCTTAAGCCGACCCCCAATAATTTTTTTTGTAACGTCCCAATTTTTTTTGTAACGTCCGTGACGCGAAGCGCGAGTTCGTGGGTTCGAATCCCAGCCAGGCTTGAAAATTTTTTTATATCCAAATTTTTTATATCCATTTTTTTCGCATCGTGGGTTCGAATCCCAGCCAGGCTTGAACATTTTTTTTATCCAAATTTTTTCAGGCTAAGAATTGCATAGCAAATTATCCTCGTTTTCTGCGCATTAGAAAAGAGAAAAGATCCGGCGAGGCGCGAAGCGCCGAGTATAGATTAGGGGGGTCCAGGGGGGCGAAGCCCCCCGGCGATGCGCGAAGCGCCGAGTATATATATATATATATATATATATATATATATATATATATATATATATATATATATATATATATATATATGGGTGCTTCAAAAAAATGTATACACACTTTGAACTTCCATAGAAAATTTATTTACCGTTCTACAAAGTTAAATTTCAGGAAAATAGAAAGCTGAAAGTCCAATGTAAATGAAACATAAATAACAAAATTTGTTATTTTAGTTATGTTAGTAAATTAGTTGTTATGTTAGTAATGATACTTTACTTTTTGAAGCACCCTGTATAATTCAAAAGTATCATTACTTTTTTCTTAATTAATCGATTCCTTAAATAATCGATTATTTTTTACCATCCCTAGTTTCTCTGTAGGAGTCCATCAATTCACTGCAGCTGGTAACTATAGATTTTTACAGTATTAACATTTGTTATTTATGTTTCATTTACATTGGACTTTCAGGTTTCTATTTTCCTGAAATTTAACTTTGTAGAAATAAATTTTCTATGGAAGTTCAAAGTGTGTATACATTTTTTGAAGCACCCTTATATATATATATATATATACCTATATATATATATATATATATATATATATATATATGTGTGTGTATGTATATAACGGATCCGTCCATTTTAATTTTCGCTTTGATTCGATTTTTGGAATCTACTCACCTTTAAATGTAAACCAACGAATTGTGAGGGGGGGGGGGGGGGGGGGGGGGATTAGGTGCACTGTCTGATGTCTGTCTCTGGTAAATCCTTGTTATACCCAATATTATACCAAGTTTCAGTCCAATTCCGGTGAAATTCAGGGATTACGCGGATTAGCTCCTAGACGGTCCCCTATAATTTTCCACGCCGTCAAATCAACAGTAGTCCGTGCACATGCGCTTACGTGAATTTCTCATCATTTTTTGGTCTGATTTTGTTCATACTCGGAAGGTGATTGAGCATATGTTCAAGAAAAATCCCCTATAAACTATATCGCGATTGGTAGAGTAATAACCGTTGCGCAAGCACGAAACTATTATCGATTGACACAGGTAAAATTTCGAGTCTAATAAAACGATTTTGATGAAATCTTCAGAGATTGTACGGGATAGCTTCGAGACGGTCCCCTATAACTTTCATTTCCGTCACATAAATAGTAGTCTGTGCGCATGGGCAAAAGTTAATCTATTATAACGTCGATTTCTTATCATCTATTGGTCCGATTTTGTTCAAACTCGAGGATTAAATGGGTATATGTTCCAGGAAAAGTTCCTATGAATCACATCGAATTGGTGGAGTAATTAGGGTAAAGGCACCAGTCATTGGCCGACCCCCAGTCATTGGCCACCCAGTTTTATAAGTTAGTTTTTTACAACACAGATGTCTCTTGGATCGTTTTAAATGTTTTTTTCCATCGAAGTGTGTAGTCTAGAAGGCAGTGGGGGGTTGAACGTTATAGTGAAACCTCATAGAAACCTCCTAAACTCATTTCACTTGGTGAAGGTGCAAGAAGAAGGATGATCACCCCTGTTTCTTGTGAAAACGGTAAGCACACCTCAACTCATTCTTAAGGGTTTGATGTGGTGCTTTTCAAATTAGGTGAACTTTTTTTTGTGTTTGCATGATCTCTAGTTGATTATTAATCAATTGCTGCCACCAGGACATAAAATTCTCATAAATTGTAGAAAATATAAGGCCGGCTAATAACTGGATGACAAAAAGAGTGATTCCTCCAGTCATTGGCCGTGTGGCTAATAACTGGAATGATGCAAAATTTTCCAACCCCAATCATTGGCCAGATGGCCAAAACTGCCAGCAGCGCTTATTTAAATGGTTCATATAGGCCCCAGTCAAGTTTTATTGCACGAAAATGTGTTTTCCGATCGTAATGAACAAAAGTGTAGAGAAACTTGTAAGATACCACGGCTCCCTGAATGGTGATGTGGACCCCCTTTCGCCGCATATTATCAAGCGCCTTCTTAGTTCGGAAGACAGCGCATTCGATGCACATGTTTCTAGGTTCGATTCTATTCTCTGCACTATCTTTTTTTCTTGCTATCGCACATTTTAACACTTGCGCCTATACCGGAGTACGCCATATAGATTCAGGGGCGGTCAATGTCATGTTGGATTTGTTAACCATTGGGAAAATATGATTAGGGACGTCTAGAGATGGTTAGGGATGGGTGGGCCTAACATAATTCGGCTAGGGCTATAACCAATACTAGGATTTTGAGTATTTAAATACTGCATTAGGTGAATGTTTATATTTTGTCCCGTTTTCTCACCTTTTTGCATAATTTGTTTCACTATCCTCACTCCCGTTTCTGCTAATGACCTTGTGCATAAAGGGAGATACTAATGGTCAAAATTATTCCATTTTTGCTAAACATTTTTTGAATTTTGCACTGCTAAATGGGTTGTTATCCATTATTAATTCATCAGGATCTCCAGAAAGGACAATCCGACTTTCTTGACAAAGCTGAAATGATGAAATATAGCCATGAAACCAATGAAATCATGACAAACCTGAAATTATGATATTAGTCATTGATATAAACCGACATGCCAGGCCAAAAAACTAATTTTCTAGCCTTTGTTTTTTCTATTCCAATATGACCTTCATGTTGTTTAGCTAATAGATTGTTTTCTCTCCGCATAATTTTTTTTTTTTTTAGCGAAAAGCACCAGTCAAAAAGTGCGTTCGTTATCCATAGAGTTTGACGTTTTGTTCTTCTTTTCAGTTTTTCTTTAGAGTTTGATGTTCAGTTTTTCGCTTCAGTAGGCACCTGTAACCTGTGCACCTAGTGACTTGGAAGTTGGGGCTCCATTGAGCAAGGCCAACACCATCAGGTGTCTTTGAGCCATCAGTGAATATAAGGGTGTGTCCAGCATATCGCTGGATTGCCTCTGAGTAACGAGATCTGAGGATGTGTGGGGGAGTATTGCCCTTGACCCCGACTTTCATATGAAGGTCAACACGCATCCCAGACAAGGTCCAGGGAGGGACAGGGGGCACCGCATATGAAACTAAAGGGTATCTCTCTATGCTATCCCACCTTGTGAGCTCCTGAACACGAATACCCAATGGGCGAGTTGAGCAAGTACTCAATATGCTGGGTCCACCGCAGCTGGCGGCCAACTATGTGACCGAGGAAACGCGACCTACAGGTACCCTTTTTGAGTCCAATATTACCTATTCCAATGTTTCAAGAACCAATGTTACCTATTCAGGTCGGAAAAAACTGCAAAAGTACCTACCTAGTAAATATAAAGTATTCTTCGTTGATAATAAAAATGTTAAAACTTTAATGAATAAAACCTTTTTCAAATAAATTTGAGATGATTAATTTGATTTCTCATAGTTACAGCCACAAATCATCAGTTCTTATGGAACGTTTACCGACACAGTGGATCAGAAAACAATAAACTTACGGTGGCCAATGACTGGTGACAAGGTGGCCAATATTAGGAACTCCCGGCCAATGACTGGTGGAAAATAGATTTTTCAAAACTCATTGAAAAAAATACTTGGTAGATCTTTTATTTGTTTAAAATTGCTATTGTTTTACATTGTTTGGATGATTAGCTTCCTAAAACCTTAGGAAAGAAACAAATATCTTCAAAAATAAAGCGGGTAAAGTGATAAACATTGCTAAGTGGCCAATGACTGGTGCCCTTACCCTACTAGGTATAGCACATGCGCAAAACTGAAACTGATCGACTCAGACAAAACTCCGAGAATCCTCCACACGAGTTGAATAGGTGTTTTCTGGTTTTATTCATTTTTCCCCTAAGAGCCAAGGGCCTTCTCGAAATGTCACCACGTAGTCTCGTCCCCTTCCTCGAGATATTTTCTAATTGCGGGCACTTGATAATAATTATTGTTGCGGACAAGATTCTGATTCTAATTTACGAGAAATCGATTTGGGATTTCAAATGGCGAATATCAAATGATTGATTTCTCCCCGACAGTGACGCTGATGGCTCGTCAGTTTACTGATTTCTGCTCTCTTGAATTCAGTAAGAAGTCAACGAATTTTTCTGTATAAAGCAGTAATATGGTTTGCACAATAATTGAATATTCACATCATTTCTTGTTACAGAGGTGTACTGTACTGATTATTCTCCTTACCTCCTTGGAACAATAAAATCACTCCACTGGAGACGCTATGATACGCGTAACGATCTTGTTCCAACCTTTTCCGATGATTCAGGTAAATCTGCATCGACGGGTGCCCTCTTCGTCTCCGGTGACACCAAACACGCGAGTCAGCACAGCCTCCTCTACTAACACCAAATTGGCTGAGTTCTTGTACAATTTCAGCGTCCTCCATTTGTGGTTGGAGAGCTGGGCTTGCGATACTACACGAATTAGTTGGACGAATTGGGTAGCTTGCATAAAGTAAGTAGGTACCTACTTACCACATATATGTCAGATTGGTGATCCTCGTCCTTGTGGTGATACCTAATTGTTTCAGGCTTAATTACCAGGGCTCATTTGATACAGTCTACTAAGGGCCAGTTCGACCAACGAGAGTTAACTCCCGAGTCTAGTAACACAGGATCTAGATAGCAACCGCGAGTCAGTGTTTTCACTGTTCCACCATCAATTTTCAATCCTAGATTAGCCGATCCGTGGATCCATTAGTTAGCATCCTAGTTACTGTCCTTAGAACAAAAATTAGTGAACAACAACTGATAAAAATGGAGAAACAGTATTTTTTGTCCGCCACGCATCTCCAATCCGACATCAAAATGAAAGATGCCGAGTTCAGGTTAGCGGCAAACATTAGAGGCCGGCAAATTTTTATATTTTGGTAGGTTATAGTTATCATTTCAGACTGACCTTATCAAGTTACTACTTGATTATCTTATTACCTTGACCTTGAACTTATTAAGTTACATACTTTCAAGTTTATCACGGTGATTTTTATTTTTATTTTATTATTATTTATTAATTAATTTTTTTTTTTTTTTTTTTTTTTTCGTTTGAGGCATGTTGAGGCAATCCAAGACTGCCATCTTCTAAGTCGTGTTACTTCTTATTCTATTTTTTTTTTTTTTTTAAAGAGTTTATTTTTCAAAACTCAAAAAGTGACGTTCTGAGTATACTTTCTTTTTTTTACTTTCTTGTGAAAATTGTTTTAGTGTTCGCATACCCCCTCTTTCCGTGACAATTATGGCATTTTTGAATCAAAATGATGGTATAAGACAACTTACCCCATCCACTAAGACAACCTGCCCCAACCCGGGGCAAAAAGTCCAACTTCGGAATTTTTCCAAAAGCTTAAAGTATAATAATAAATTTGTTATTGCCATACAGCATCATCAATAACAAACGATAGAGCAAACGTCATTTTAAAAATAAATAAATAAATGTTTGTGGGGAGTAGGACTAAAGGGTGAGGAGGGAGGAATAAGGGGGGGGGGGGGGGGGGGGCACAAAACTGCTGAGTGTAGCCGGCCGGGGCCAGAGCGCCCCGACCGGCCTGGACCCACCCACCACGGCGGCTCCCGGGGCCGCCTGCCCATATCTGAACAGGCAGCCCTAACAAGTGACAAAGGTCACTCTGACCCCGGAAAAACGGAACAAACAGGCCACATACCTGCAACAACACACTCATCCCACATTCACACAAACAAATAACATTCACTCCAACACAACATACCTACCTAATATCACAGACACAAAACAGTAAAGAATGACGACTACAAGTCAGCATAGAGTTCTTTCATAAAAAAAATCCTCTGCTGCGAGATAAATCTCAATGCAAAGATGATAAAAATATAATATATAACTTTTTTTGGATTGATGTTTTATATGCGTGTACTACGCGATAAAAATAATAACAAAGCTAATTAATAGATCTTCACTGTCATAAAAACAATGAAAAATTAACAGAAAATAACATCAAACAGAATAGAATGGTCACCATAAATTGAAAAATTCACTGACTGAATAGAGTTCCTTGTCAATTAAAAACTTCTTTAAGGACTTTTTTACTAAATGAAGTGCAGAGTTAATCAGAACATATTATTGAATTTATATTGTTTCTTTATTCGGACAGTTCAGATCTTAACAAGCTGTATAAAAAATACCTTCTGTCATTAAATTGGTTTTTTAATTAAACTCCAACGTTTCTCCCCAGGAACTGGGGCTTCTTCAGGGAGATTCAGAAATGTAAAATATCTACTTACTTACAGTTTTCTTTTTGCTGTTGTTGATAATCGAATTTAAAGTTATGAGTTTTTTGAAAATCAAATTTAAAATTGTTTACGTTTATGTTGGTAACGATGTTTTTTCCCCGTATGTTTTAATTAGTTCGCTGGTGACGGCAATTATAAATTTAGAGTCCATCAATCAAATACGAGTAAATTTTGCTGAAGTTTTGAGTGTCTTTACGGAAGTTAATTGAATTTGAATTTAAATTTGGAAATGGTTAAGATAAAAAATTGAAATTCAACTAACTTCAGTAACGAGCAAAATTTACTCGTATTTGATTGATGGACTCTAAATTTATAGTTGCCGTCACCAGCGAACTAAGTAAAACATACGGGGAAAAATAACATCGTTACCAACATAAACGTAAACAATTTTAAATTTGATTTTCAGTAAACTCATAACTTTATTCGATTATCAACAACAGCAAGAAGAAAACTATAAGTAAGTAGATACCTATTTTACATATCTGAATCTCCCTGAAGAACCCCAAGTTCCTGGGGGGGGGAACGTTGGAGTTTAATCAATTTAAGGACAGAAGAAGGCCTTTTTTATAAAGCATATTTTTGAATGAAGAGGAAAATACACTGCCAAGGAAATGGCACATGAGCTTCCTCGTGACCTTCACAGTACGTCACCATTAAATTCCAGAGAACTAGAAAATTTGAACCAAATCCGATAAAATTAACTAAGCTGTGACCGTAACAAAAACATCACTTTCGCGAATGCGCCTACCGTACCGCTGCTGATGATCGCGAAGAATGTGATACGGGACCTCAAGAAACCTTGCCCGCATCATCCCTGAAAATCTGACCGAAATCCGTTCACAACTGCCTGAGTTATGACCGAAACAAGAAAATTTTGTTTGCGCCTGCGCAGAGGCTACCGTTGATTCGATCATGACGGAACTGATAGGGGACCATGTAGAGCTATACCCGCACGATCCCTAAAAACTTGAAGAAAATCGCATCAAAATTGTGGAAATTACGGCTGTTGCAAGGACCGTAACAAGAATATTTCGTTCACGCATGCGCAGAGCGTACCACTAATGTAATTATAATGATTGTCTTATGGGACCTCAAGGGACCTTACCCACATCATCCCTGAAAATCTGACCCAAATCCGTTCAACATTGACCGAGTTATGACCGTCACAAGGAATTCACGTTAGCGCCTGCGCAGAAGCTACCGTTGATTCGATTGTGGACAGACAGACAGACAGACAGACACGGAACCAAATTTGTTCAGAAGGCTCTGAAACGCAAAATGCGAGTGGAAATTTTGATTTTGGAGCAAAAAAATTTTTTTCATTTCGGAAGTGAAAACAAAGCTTCCGCTGCCTTGCAGTCTCGGAAGCAAAATTATTTATAACTATTATGACGATGTTGTGGGTGCCCTTTTTGAAAAAATCTAGACGACGGTGGGGGATGCGCAGAAGGATGTGGTTGGATCAGGTGTGATGCTCGTGGTGTCAAACGACTGCTTCTAAAATTTAAAATCGATGGAAGAGTCAAAAGGCCAAATCATTAATGTTCGAAGTTCGGTCGGCCGTAAGTATCGTTTTGTTACAATTGGTCGGGATGTGGCCCAGGGAAAATAAATGAAATTATTTCATATATTCTTTCATTAAATGACGTTTCGTCCTCTTACTGTGGACCTCTTCAGGATGGTGTGTCCAGGAAAAAATTGTACATACATCCGAATGCAACGGATTTGTAAAATAAATGAGTTTGTTGTCTAATTGATGTGAATGAATTTCATGCTGTAAGTTTTAATTTTCCTTTTCGTTTCTTCCTTCCCATTCTTAGTTTTCCGGTGACATTTATAATAGCCATCTATTCTTTTATTGCTTTCTTGATATTTTCAAGGACATGAGTCCTGGACATTAAAGTTGACTTGGTGAACCACTATTGTTGATTTATTTGACAAATCCGTTGCATTCGGATGTTTGTAAATTTTTTTCCTGGACACACCATTCTGAAGATGTCCTCAGTAAGAGGACGAAACGTCATTCAATAAAAGAATAAATTAAATAATTTCATTTATTTTCCCTGGGGCGCATCCCGACCAATTCTAACAAAACGAATCATTAATGGGATCATTAAGGTCAAATATTATGCAATGAGAGAGTTTGTAAATTTTGGTTCCTGTGCTGAAAAATGTCATCATCCAAAAAAAAAAATGAGACAACCAGCGCCGGTCTCCCCTACTTATCCCATTTATTCCTTTTCATGTAATCTCTGGAAATTTATTATTCGTTCATTCATGACAACAACCCATCGCCTTCTCCTACCAGGCCAAGTTCACCGGTGCCCAAATTGACCTCCACATTTTATTTTCACGGCTACGCTGACGAGCTTTTACAAAGTTGAATGAAAAGGTGCGGTTTGAAAGCAAAAGCAACTAAAGATGGATGGCGGGAGGGGTGGGGCGAAATGAGCGGCGGCGGAGGGATGAGAGGGTAAGGGTGGGGGTAAATGTGTGAAGGGGTGGAAGAGTGGGGGGCAAAGGATCTGCGCAGATGTATTACATCCCACCCACCGCACCCTTCCGCAAGCCAAACCTACTTCAAAGTCCTCATTTTAGCCACCTAACCGGTAGGACGGTTTTCCCAGCACCCCCACCCCTCCACCTTCCACCGCATCCCCCTTCTACCCTTACCCCCACCCTTAACCGCCTAAATATCATACAACTGCATTCTGAGGATCCCCCGTAACCTTGGTTACATCCGTGTGAGCGCTGTGTGACAGTGAAACTCTAACGGCACCCTGAACCTCTTTTTACACAGTCGATGGTAATTCACGCTCGTTATTCTGTTTATTTGTCATCTGTTCCTTTCTAATTACTTATACGCCCGATGGATATACGCTGGGGAAGCGGTGGAAAAGGGGCGATGCTGGTGTTAACCCCCCTAAGGAAACTCCACCCCTATTTCTATCCATATCAGGACAAAATTAGGGGTCCGCCTCTTCGGAGCTGTGATTCTACCGCCTTCTTATCTCCTTACCTTCACCTGCTACCCCTCACGATAGGGTTGCCAGACATACTATAACTTATAGTGTCATACGATATTTTTGGAAAAAAAAAAATACAGGGTGTCTACAGTAATTATAGGACAATTTCAGAGAATAGATTCAAGAGCTCATTTCTAATCGAAAGTACCTCCTAGAGATTTTTTTGTTAATGCTTCGCTTTCGAGTTAATCAATTTTTAAGATTTTTTTTCATGTTTTGTAACTTATGATATCAAAACGGCCTTAACTCCCCTTAGAATCACTGTAAACACAAAACTAAGAAAATCGTTGGAAAGACCGTTAAATTTCCTGATATTATATATGTTATATACCTATATAAATTTCTTTTAATTGATAAAAAAAATGCCAAAGAACAAAATTAGAAAACAATTTTTAAAATCGATGATTCTTCTTCCGATTTTCTTCTTCCAATATGGCAGTTTTTCGGCGGGTGCTTTTCGGAAAAAACTTCCTCAAACTGTCAGTTTTTGAACGGTCTTGTCAATTTTACTTTTACTTCGCTAATTGGGAGAGAAAAATATATTTTTATGTTGAAAAACATGTTTTTTTCTATGAAATCGAGGGTTAAAAATGAGCCTCAAAGAAAATTCAAGTTTGGGGTCGGTTTCTACGTATTTTTTCACTCTGAATCGAATGGTAACACTTGCAGATCTCCCCAACTCCGTTATAACCGTATATTTTTCAATTCATTTGGTATACTTAATTTTAAATGTTTTTAAGGGTAAAACTAGTTATTTAAAGTGTAAAACTCTGTTATAACGGAGTTGGGGAGATCTGCAACTGTTACCATTCCATTCAGCGTGAAAAAACACGTAGAAACCGGCCCCAAACTCGAATTCTCAGAGGGTCATTTTTCACGAAAACCCTCGATTTCATAGAAAAAAAAAACACGTTTTTTAACTTACAAACAAATTTTTCTCCCCCAATTAGCAAAAAGAATTAAATTGATTTGACCGTCAAAATGCTGACAATTTGAAGAAGTTTTCTCCAAAAAGTGCCCGCCAAAAAACCCCATACTGGAAGCAGATAATCTGGAGACAAAACGTCGATTTTAAAAGTTTTTTCTAATTTTGTACTTTGGTATTTTTTTGCCAATTAAAACTAACTTGAAAAACTTTATTTTATATCAGGCCTATAAGAAATTCAACACGCTTTCCAACAGTGTTCTTAGTTTTGAGTTTACAGTGATTCTAAGGGGAGTTATAGCCGTTTTAATGTCACAAGGTATCAACATGAAAAAAATATTAAAAATTGAATAACTCGAAAACAAAGCGTATATATATATATATATATATATATATATATATATATATATATATATATATATATATATATATATATATAGGAAGAACGTTCGGTCAGAAATGAGCTCTATAACTGATTCCCTGAGATTGTCCTATAATTACTGTAGACACCCTGCTTAGGTACTATATACAAAAATGTATATTATAGTATTATAAAAACACTTTATTTTTGTTTTTGAAAAATCTATCGTTATTATTGATATTTCTTAGTTTTCATTGTAGAAGTAAATAGGGACCTACTTACCTTCAACCTTATTCTTAGTTACCGGCACTAAAACAATCTGGGAATGTAAGTATATAACAATATATATTAATTTTATTGTTATTATTGTTTTGAAAGCTGATTACAGTATTCCCTTTGATCCTTCGGGTCAATGAAAGGAAGTGATGTGATTCATAGGTAATTATAATTAAAGTAGGAACTGAGGATTTGACGCTTGTACTCGCAAGAGACGCCAGGTGATTTATTTTAAGGGAGTAAATATCGTCAAAATCAGATGCAAATAGTGAACGTTATGAGTGAAAGATGTGATCGGAAGTTTTGATTTTGCACCAAAAAATAAGCACCTCATACAAGTAAGTTATGCTGTTCCTCTACTGAGGGTTCAACTTGAATCCAAAATGTGGCTGAATTAGTAATGTTTGAAGACGAATAGAAACTTTTCGATTTCGGTCGACTCGGAATACTGATGTCCTGCCCACTAGCACCTTCAGCCTGCCAGCTGGACGTCCTCCAACAATACTTCAAAAAGCTAATGTTGCGTTTGTTTTCCCTATTAATAAAGAACCTCATTAACCAGAGAAGTAACATATTGACAATAGCCTATTCATAAAGGCTATTTGTTGTCGCAATGAAAGCAAATTAATGCGCCGAATTGTGCAAATGGACGTCCATTAGTGATAAAATGTCGATAGGTAGGCAGGCACGTACGCTAGAAATAATGAGGAAACCAACATAATCATAATAGGTATTTTTTCTAATGAACGTTCTAGTCGAGAACAGCGAACAAGAATTGAAGACTACAAGGAAAAAGGGGGATAAGTGTCATTTTCGCAAATGTTCTGCAGAGCAGTTTTTGTATGGAAAACGCCACTATTGTTCACGTATGGCACTTAAAAATTCAAAAAATATACCAACACGTTGTTCATGTATTATAGAATGTAACTGTAAATTTTTACAATTAATTCACTGTTCGGGCCAAGAAGCCAGCCAACACCGAAAGTCTCAATTATATTGGGGAAAAAGGGGGTATCTCGATGTATTTTCTCTATGGTATTCTCAGTCTAAAAAGGGGAGTGAACACAATATTTTCAGCTCCAAAACATAAACTTTATTTATAAAACATTCAAAACTTAAGAAAATAAAATATCTTATTGTTGTTGAAAATAATGTTTAGAAACTAAATGTTGTAATTTGTTTATTTGGAAATTCTGAAGCTGGGAAAGTCGCAATATACGCTTCTAGGGCTAAGGTTTCTGTTCTTTGCTGGTTTTCTTAGGTCTGATTTTGCTGAATTGGAAGTGCAAAACTGGATCATCATCTACTGCAGATCATCATATTTTTCCCTCGTGATCGTAAGTGATTTCTTATGGGCTCGATTTGGGAAGTGAAATTCGTTATCACGGAGTTGCTGTTTGGTTCTTGGTAATGTCTTCGAAAATCGTTGTTTTATTCATATTTTTCTCATTCCTTGGAGGATTCGGAATCACAATAGAGCTGGTCCAGGCTCCATTGTAGGTATCCCGATGGTACGTCAGTATGGGATGGTTTATGTCCACGTTAAACTCTCGAGGTGCTCAAGTTACCCCCGTTTTCACTAGTACCGCTTGGAGAGTCTTGTTTTTCCCCTGTACACTTTTTTGCGCCAACGACTTTCAGCTCTTTGGACTCGTTTTTCCCCGATTCTGAAGTGCCTATCGTGTTCGCCACATAAAAATCTTTAAGAAATAAGAGGAAAAAATTACAGTTATCCCCGTTTTCTCCTGTACAGTGCTTCCAAAAAGTTTAGGGACACCCCTTTTTTTACGCTCTCATTGCAGTGTCCCTGAACTTTCTGCTACTTACCTCAGACATTTTTCCTCGAAAGAACATGGAAAACAAAAATTTTCATTAAACAAATTCTTTCTAAGTATTTTCCTTCAGTTGTGAGAAAAAGCAATTTTTCAGCTTGTGGAAAATTTTCGCAGTTTTTCGGGACAAAAAATTATAAATTTCGGTGAATAATTAAGATAATGCTAACTGTTTTTATCGGGTATACTCTTCATTTAATGCTGTGGGCACAAAACCTTTCAATCTCAGGCATGTCTTTGAGAAATTTCGTAGGTTATAAGCTTTATTCCTAGCACAATAGTGAGGCCGTGAAGTCACTTGTTCAAGGTTGTGAAAACCACCATCGAGTCCCTGCTATCAATCTTATCACTCTAACATAACCTTCTGCAGTTAAAATAACTATGTACATACTTGGTTGTTTCAACTACAGAAGGTTATGTTAGAGTTTAAGATTAATAACAGGGACTCCCTGGTGACGTTTTCACAACCATGAATAAGTGACTTCATCGCAACACTTTTTGTATCAAGAACCCACAAAAATCGTCTAAGACATTCTAGAGAAAAACAAATTTTGTTTCCATCAATATTATTTGCCACAATTTAGAATTATTGTCCCAGAAAACTGGGAAAATCGGCCGCTAGCTCAAAAACTGTTTTTCTCATTAAAAATTAGGGAAAAACCGAGGGTGGGGTATATATATATTTTTTTTCTTTTCTTTTCGAAAATGCTCCGTTTTATATGCTTTATCAGAGAAAAAATGTTTATCGAGGTAGGTAGCAGAAATTTTAGGGACACTGCAAGGAGAGAGTAAATTGAGGCGTGTCCCTAAACTTTTTGGAAGGTCTGTAGTCTTCAATTGAAAACAGCTTAACATTAACAGCAATATCTTTCAGGACGTCCCTCCCTTCTTACGTGACCCGAGTTTCCAAGTGGTACGGGCTAAAAAACTGGACACAATGAGAGAACACCATACTGAAATTGATAGGTAGTTGACTCCTACGCATGTAGACATGGATAGGTATACATTTCCCATATAAAACCCTTGTTCATCACCCTGTAAAAAATGGTACCTATGTGGACACTTTTCCTCCGCACAAACGTAAATTCCATTATGCTCCATTAGCGAATTTTCTTAGAAAATAAAGCTATTGCAATGGCTCCAAAATTTTTAAAATAAAAATTTTCAAAAATTTTCTTCATCGAAATCTGTTTTGAGGCATTCTGAAATGATTCCTATATTTTAACGCTTTTTTATAGGTATATATATATATATGTATGTGTCATTCCAGACGATAACTCTCGATAGAATTGAGATAAAAACTTCGTTCTTTCGCCAAAAAATCAAGCGTTTCAAAAGAAAGGATGAGTTCGTTGGACAACACTTTTTGAGCACATTAAATTGGTCAAATTTCAAAAAATTTACTTAAAAAATCACTAAAAAAAGGCAAAAAACCGCTAAAAATTAACAAATTTCTATTTTTTAGCAGAATGCTACTCGAAAAAAATTAATCGAACATGAACTAGGACATTTAAAAATTTAAGCACAAAATTGTACTGAAAAATTTACTTAAATTTCATTAAAATAAGCTAAAAACCGATAGGAACACTTGAAAAAATTGTAAAAATCCACAAAATCGTTTGTTCATTGGATTATTACTGACAAAAAGTTAGTTTGTTATAATATGCATAGTAAAAATTTTATTTGTCCCCAAAGTGCTCAAATTCCAACAGAATTTAACATAAATGTAATACGACCATTTATGAAAATTCGCTCATACGATCATGCTGCATGACTGGAACTTGTTGTCGATCTCGCTCAAATTTGGATGATAGTTGGGGGATGACGATTTGATCATCCCATTTCGATTTCAACATGATTATATCATTAATAGCTACTGCGCATGCGCCTATGTGAAATCCTTGTAAAGATCTTGATTTCCACCGTTTTCATCCGATTTCAATGAAATTGTCAGAGAATGTGCGGGTTAGGTTGTAGATGGTCCCCTATCAGTTTCATTGTTGCCAAATCAATACTTCATTCTGCGCAAGCGCAAACGTAAATTCCATCATTTTCCATCTTTTCACTCTCTAGTCTTACGATTTCGCTTAAATTTGGATGATAGTTGGAAGAAGATGATACCAGATATTTACTGATTCAAACGTTGCCTGCCAACCTATAGTATGTTAATTACATATATGATACTTTATAAAAGTTCTTTAATACGTTCACTAATTAGTATTTTGAGAAAACAAAACCCGAAAAATGATTACGTATTTTGAGCTGCTGATTATTTAATTAGGCACCAACGTGAATTATAAATCAAAGAATTGAAAATAGAAGAACACAAGCACAAATTTTGACCTTAGGTTCGTCACACTCTATTTAGCTGTCTATTAAAGTGTTGTGCGTCTTTAGTGGTTTCCAGATGATGGCAATTATTATGCCTAGTCAGTAATTATTCAATCTTCTGGCTACATGTTATACGTTCACTTTTATCGTGTAGGAACAAATAAAGATACCTTCTGGTTGAAATTATCGGTGCACAAAAATGTATTCAAAGCATTTCATAAATATAATTTAAACAATAATTAGTCAAATTGAAGAAAATATTACTTATTAGAACATATAGATAATTATTATAGGAAATGCATTGTGCCGCAAGCATGGATTTTGGTCACAAAGTTTTTAGTGAGTTGGTTGATGTGCTTTCCATCTCTGTCCGGTTTTTCCCCCATCTCCCCTGGCAAGCCTGCGCTCTATAGCACACATACATACATACATATGTTTGTACATGTACATATGTTTGCACACATACATACATATGTTTACGTGTTGGGGCGAAAATGTTTTGCACATGGTAGTTTTATACCAAATTGAAGAAAATGAGGGGATATGCATTTTGATTTTAGGGGAAAAAATGTTTCCCTTTTATAAAAGACACCTTAGTACACATATATATGCACTTTTTGAGCACATTTAATTGGTCAAATTTAAAAAATTGTACTAGAAAAATCACTAAAAATAGCTAAAAACTGCCAAAAATCGTTTAAATTTATAACTTTTAGCAGAGTTTCAGTCAAAACAAAATTATCAACAATCAAATTTGAAATTAAAAAAATTTTGCACAAAATTATGTAGAAAAATGCACCTAAATTTCATCAATATTTGTTGAAAAATCTATAAAAACTGCAAAACAACCTTAAAATTCAACATCTTTTTTAAATTGCCATATATTATTTAGAACGAGTTTTTGGCTATAAAATCGTTAGTTAACAAATTCCTTTTTACGTGAAGCTCTGAATTTTCGAAACAATTTGACATAAATAGCACGATAATTTACGAATATTCGCTCATACAATCATGCTACATGACTGGAACTTTTTTTCAATAAGTGGCATATAAAAGCTTATCAAAGAAGAAAACGCAATTAAATTATAAACGTTGTCTATTTCCACGAATGTTAAATCGATTTCGACGGGTAGCTCATCATCAGTAAAAAACAGTTAATGAACATACGATAGGAAGGACATAGCTTGCATAGAGTCACAAGGGAAAGGGAGCTTGAATCCCATTGGTTGAGAGAAAGGTATACAACCAATCAACTGTAAACAAAGTGAAAGGGGGATTGGAGCTAATCAGAAGAAGTCAAGGGGAGAAGGAGAGGAAGGGGTTACTAAAAGTAGTTTTAGCGAAAATGAAGCTACTGCGATGGCTAAAAAACTTTATATTCGAAGTTTTCGGACGTTTCCTTCATTGAAATCATATTGAAACATTCTGATTCAACGCTTATTCATGTGTACACACACTAACAGACACAAACACACACACACACACATATATATATATGAATGTATGTGTATATAGGAGTAATTTCAGACGATAGCTCTTTTTGGGATTGAGATAAAAATCCGTTCTTGCGCCAACAAATCAATCCTTCCAAATGAAAGGATTTGCTCGCTGACCAGCAGTTTCTGAGCACATTAAATTGCTCACATTCCAAAGAACTTTGCTCAAAAATCACTAGAAATTGCTAAAAAATAGTTAAATTTATGTTTTTCAGCATCATTTTACTCAATAGAAATTTATCAACGTTGAACTATACACCTTAAGTCATTATGCACAAAAGTATGGTGAAAAATGTACTAAAATGTCATTAATATTTGCTGATTATTGATAGAAACTGAAAATCGCTAAAAATCCGAACTCTTTGCAGAAAAGTTCATGATATTATGAACAAGTTTCTTTTATATGAAATTGGTAGTTAACAATTTCTCTACATTCAAAGTGCTCGAATTTCAAAACATTGTATAAAGGGTAATTCACGAAAATTCGCTCATACGGTCATTGAGAAAGAGTGAACATTTAACGTTGTGATGGAGTTAATTCCAAGTGTTTCAGAAATTGACCTGCCAATGGTGAAATATATTGAAGGATATCTTCATGTAGTTATTTACCGCGAGTTGAAGCTTCGAATTTTTCAAGTTCAGGCAACATCCCTCCTATTGATCAAAAACGAAGAAATTCAACAAACTATCCATCCGTCAAATCGAAATAGTTGGTTTGTTCGCTGAAACGATTGGTAGTGACTTGCAAACCATTTTAAACTCGATAAAGACTGTTGAAATGCGCATGCACGACTTTAGCGAACTTACAAATTGATTTCAAACCGGTTGGTGATTGGAATCCATCCATTTTATACTTGAATGTTTGGGCAAAATACATAGAGCTTGAAACAGTGGCGTAAACAGAGGCTCAAATTCGGATGATTTCATAGGCTGCTGTGAGTTTGGAATGGAGGGGGCGAACAGTCAGGAAGTAGTCAGCTAGAAAAAGCTCTGACCGATTGGACGATCCGCAACGGGTTGGAAACACAAAAATCCTCTGCGAACAGGCAGTGACCGGGGGTGGGGTAGAGCTCTGATGATCAGAGAACACAGCGAACACCTCAAGTGGGTCGCACACTGGTTTGGTGGCCTCAGCGAATACCCCTGGTAACTATGATTGGGTTCCTCAATCTGATTTATAAACCTAGATTTACCATTATTTTCCTTGAAATTCCCTTCATGTCGTTTATTCCTTCCCAGAATTTCCTAGCGATTTGACCTCAATATGACCACAAGAAAATGTCAGTTTATAAACCCCACTATTATCCTGTAGACTAGTTTTGACTTAAATGGACCCTGGTAAAGTTTTAAGACTATTATTATTTATAAAACCCTCTTTGTAACCCCTTGGTGATAGAATTGTACACTTCATTTTTCTACTCTTGATTTTTGTAAAAATATACAACGTTCTTCATTAGCTTTCGTTTTATCGAATTTTGTAGAAAATGAAGCTATTGCAATGGCTTCAAAAATTATAAAATCAAAAATTTCTAAAGGTTTCCGACATTGAAATCCGTTTTGAGGCGTTCTGAAACGCAACCAAGAGTTTAACGCTTTTTCATATTTATGTATACTTATACGTGTCATTCTAGACGATAAATCTTCTTAGGATTGAGGTAAAAATTCCGTTCTCGCGCCAGAAAATCAAGCATTCCAAATAAAAAGATGAGTTCATTCGCCGGCTTTTTTTGAGCACAATAAATGAGTTAAATTTCAAAAAAATATATATATTGAAAAATCACTGAAAACGGCTACAAAATTGTTAAATTTATGTCAGTCAACCAGAAAATTCATCAACGGTCAAACAGAATGAAAAATTTATACGCAAAATTTCGCTGAAAAATGTACTTAGATTTCATTAATATTCGCAGCAAAATTTCCTTTGATTTGTTGGGTGTTAGGTAAATAGAACGAGTTTTCAGCTATAACACTGACAGTGTGTTTGCACTCCACTTTCGAAACAATGTAATACAATATACTACGATATTTTAGGAAAATTCTCTCATAGGTACATACTGCATGACTGGAAATTTGTTCCAAAACTTCGTCGCGAGTAATTTAGTTCGAAGCTTATAAAACAAAATAAAAGTTGTGTTTTTACTTTCTGGTCGAGAGTGTTTGAATAATGAGATTGTGGCTTTAAGATAAATTCTGAAATCTGAAATAATTTGAGTGATTCAAACGCCACAAGTTATTTATATATCTACTAGTTATAGTTTAATGAACTTCTTATTAGGCAATAAATCTATTTTTCACTTTCATTACAAATGATCCAATATGTGTTTGTATGATCGTTTCGAAACAAAACATTTATTGTGCAAATATACAGTTACAAACAACAAACAGTTACAGATCATGTCTGCCTTCAGCTATCTGTAACCTACTGTAAAAAATTGCTGGTATTGGCTCATTATATAAGCAACCTATTATTTTTATTCTAGGAAGATGTTTTCGTGATTTTTGTCTATTACTTAATAATTATTAATTTTTTATATAACCATGAGGGATAGCTGCGACTCCACAGAGGGACACGAGTTCTTTGAATTTAAGCCTCTGTAGGCACACGTGGAAATGTATTGGTTTTTTATTTTAATTTTTTTTTTAGATAATTTTTTAAAATTATTTATTTATTGATGAGTATATTTCCTTTTGTTTATTTTCTTGTTGTGCCAAATAAAGAATCTTGAAATTTGGGGGGGGGGGGGCTCGTGGGACACCCTGTATAAGACTGGAATCTAGGATGAACATTTTGTGAAGTTTTAACCTCAGCAAAACACATTTGGGGTTCTAATATATGAAAGTATCTCTATGTAGGAATGATATTTTTAGAAGAAGCACATATTTAAATTAAAGCTACACAATCTCTGTTTGCCAATTAGCGTGATTTGAATGCATTTCCGATTCCTTCCGTGCTTGATGATATTAAGATCGTGATTAGATCGGAAAATTATTGTAGAAAGTTCCAGTCATGCAGCATTATCGTATGATCGAATTTTCTTGAATTACCACCTTTCATTTAGGTATATAATATGTTAAATTGTATTGAAATTTGAGTCATTTGAGTGCAAAAAAAGTTATTAAAACCAATTTCATGACAAAAAAAAATAAAAAAATAAATCATATTACACAAAATTCGGCGATTCAATAAAGATTTTGGATTGTTAGATTTATTGACGTTTTTATAGTTTTTTTCAGCTAAAATTGATGAAATTTGAGTAATTTTTCAGCAACATTTCGTGAAAATTTTTTTAAAATGTTCTATTGAATTGGTGATATTTTTGCTTTGACTGAAATTCTGGTAAAAATGTATTTATTTGAAATTACACGGGCAAGCCCATTAAACAAGAGACGTAGAATTCATAATTAATATACTAATTCAAGAATAAATAGAAAAAAAATGATAAGAAATGTGAGGTGCAAGTAGGTACGACATGAACAAAAAATGAAAATTATAACAATTTGACCGGGAATTATGAATTAATGAAAAATTATACAAATGAAATTGGTGAAGAAATTATTATTGACTTTGATAAAGATAATGAGGTGAAGAAATCAAAATCAGGATGGACGTTCGAAAAAAGGTTATCTGAACGAAGGATTCTACTGAGCGGAAGATGGTGGGGGTAGTTATCAATAAAATCATGAATAATATTTATAAAACTAAAAAATTAATAGAAAATTAATTGCATTTTAAGATATTATTAAACTTATAGGTAAATTCAGCGATTTTTGGCCGTTTTTAGCCCGTTTTAGTAATTTTTTGAGCACTAGTTTGAAATGCAACCAATTTAATGTGTTCAAAAAGAGCTTGTCAACTCATCCTCAACGAAACCGTTTGGAATGCTTGATTTTTTGGCACAAAGACGGTATTTTTACCTCAATCCTAAGGAGAGTTCATATATATATTTATGATTTGTTTCGTTATTGACCGTTGGAGCAATATGTAGGTATATAGTTTCTTGAGGATCGTATAAACAGTGCTTGAAGGAGGTAGAACTCCCTCAACTGTCCGACGCTTTTCAGCCTACTGGCTTGAAAATAGAAATAAAAAATTTCAGAAACGTCGCCAAATCATTGCATTTGTGATTCAACCGACCGATCCTCAAGAAACTATATACCTATGTATATATTTATGTATATATACAAAAAAGCTTTTAACTCTAATTCGTTTTAGAATGCCTCAAAACGGATTTCAATGAAGAAATGTTTCCAAAACTTTATATTTTATTCTGAAAATTCGCTAAAATGACTATTGCAGTGGCTTAAACAATTTATAAAAAGTCATGCAGCATGACCGTATGAACAAATTTTCGTAAATTATTGGACTAAATTTTGTCACGTTGTTATAAAAATTGAGGACATTGAGTGTAAAAAACTGGTTAACTACGTCCTAAAATTCTACGTTCAAAATATTCGTTTTAAAACTCGTTCTAAATAATGTTCTTCAAAAAATATTTTGAATTTTAACTTATCTGCAGTTTTAATCTATTTCTTGACAGATATTATTGAAATTTAAGCACACATTTTTTCAGCACAAAACTGTGCATAAATGTTTTAATGCTCTAGTTCATCAATAATAGATGTCTTCTGACTGGAATTCTGCTTAAAAAAATAAATAAATTTAACAATTTTTAGCCACTTTCAGTTTTATTAGCACATTTTTCGAAATGTGACCAATTTAGTGTGCTCAAAAATCGCTGGCCAACGAACTTTTGTTTGGAAAGCTTGATTTTTTGGCGCTAAGACGGAATTGTTTTCTCAATCCTAAGGAGTGTTATAGCAATCGTCAGCAATCGTTTCAGAATGCCTCAATATGGATTTTCAATTAAGAAAATTTACTGAAATTTTGATTTAAACATTTTCGCTACTACAAATCATCTCAGATCATGTACTTCATAGTTCCTGCAGTGATCTTTTATAACTTTTAGGTCACTAATTTCATCAAACTGAAAGAGAGTTCGGATTGTCCCAATTCTTTCAAATTCTTATATTAATTATCTAGATATACACCACTAGTACCCTATAATGGTATGATTAATGTGTCAACGGTGAATATTTGAAAATTTTGTTCTGTCACCAATTAATTCTGAAATCAAAACGATCACAACTGGTAAAATCCGCATGCCTCAAGTTAGTAGATGTACGTAACTCATAAAATAAATGACAAGTCACATGAAACCGAATCGAAGTCAAATTTGAACGCTTAGGCTCGTACCTACTTAATATTGGATAATAAATTATAACTTGTGAAAATTATCAGTAAATTTAGTCAACCATTTCTCATTCCAAGTCAATCAATTAACTGTAGTAAAATTGATTACTGATAATCAACAATTGTTTGATAGTTACTCGATTAAGGAGCCAATTCCTACTAATAAAACCATGTTATGCAAATGATGCAACTACTGATGACTCAGTCGTCATAGAAACGAAATAACATTCATCAATTTATATCAGTAGCGCCATCATCATCAGCAATCTGTATCGTATATGTAAGTTTATCTATAAGTTTATATGTAAGTTTCACTTAGTGCATTCTGACTTTATATTTCCTACCATTAATCCCCTATAAAATTATCAAAATGTGGGACAATAATGGAATTTTCCTATTTCCTTTTTCGGAGCCTCAAAAATGTGATTGCCTAGCTCAAAGCGTTAGAATTTAAATAAATTCCGCATCTCGGATTTTATTAGATTAAGTCGTTATGCCATGTCACATGGAACCTAAATTTCGCCAAATTTGAACGTTTAGGCTCGTGAAAATTATCTGTAAATTTCATCAAACATTTCTTATTCCAAGTCAATCAATTAACTGTAGTAAAATTGAATCCTGATAATCAACAAATTTTTAATATAGTTACTCGATTAAGGAGCCTTTTAAATTCCTAATAATAAAACCATGTTATGCAAATGATGCAACTACTGATGACTCAGTCGTCATAGATACGAAAACCATTCATCAATTTATATCAGTAGCGCCATCATCATCAATCTGTATCGTATATGTAAGTCTGTGGGTTTATATGAAAGTTAATTTGTAAGTTTCACTAAGTGCATTCTGACTTTAAATTTCCTACAATTAATCCCCTATAAAATGATCAAAATTGTGGGACAATAATGAAATTTTCTTTCGTTTTCGGAACCTCAAAAACGTGATTGCCTAGCTCAAAGCGTTAGAATTCAATCAAATTCTCGGATTTCATTAGATTAAGTCGTTATGCTTGTCCAAGTGTACAACGACTTCAAATGTGGTAAAGGATTGGTAAAGAACGAAAAATTTGTTGTCCCATTGAAATAATCATATTATAATTGTTAATAATAATATTCTATCACATCAATATCAATCTATACACACAACAAAAGTTTTGTCTCCTAATTTACATGATGAATTTTCGCTAGTCCCTACGTTACATATCGATATACATTGACTCGAAATGAATTAATTTTATAGTGCATTACAGCGCTTTTATTTAATTATATTTTTTGTTCAATATTCACGATTGCTCAATGTAGGTAGGTACATTATTATTAAGAATAAATAACACAATATAGATGAGTACTTTGACTATGATTGCTATATTGCAATTTAAGTACTACTGACGTAGAACACACATAACTGGTAACGTTCGATAGTAGATCTAATACAACTTCAGTCGTTAAATAGATAAATACGAAAAAATGAGGAACTCTTAAACTAATAATTCAAAAATAATACGTAATAATTTATATACAATCAATTTACAGTCAACTACTATTTGGCGTAATGCTGTATGCAAATGTACACATTTTGGTCATTGGAAAACGCATAGAAGCATTATAAAAGACCGACGAAAACAGGTACGGAGGATGTCAAATTTACAGTGAAATTAGAATGGGGATCGCGGTGATGTTATCAAATTTATGTAGAGTTGTGTGTACTTGGTAGTACGATTTGGAAAAACTTTGTACACTAGTGGAAAGGTTGTTCTCACCTGGCCCAAGCGGCTGCGGTGTGGAGCGGGGTGAACGCCGAGTCGAAGCTCCGGGTAACGGGCGGAGGCGACGCGGCTTCCGAGCGCCCGATGAGGGACTCGATGGTGAAGGCCGGCGGCGGGCGCGGCGTCGCAGCCGGCGTCGGCGCCACGGCGACGGGCTTGCAAGGGAGCTGGACGGCGCCGCCGGAGGACGTGAGGAGGCCGAGGGACAGCCGCGCGAGTTCCGTCGGCGGCAGGAGCGGGACGTGCGGCGGCAGCGGCGCCGTCGGCAGGTAGGAATAGTGGTGGTGGAGCGCCGCCGCCGGCGGCAAAAACCCCGGTTGCTCCCGCAGCATGAACTCCGGAGGCTGTCGCTTGTAGCGTTTCCGCCTCCTCAGGAAGGAGCCGTTGTCGAACATGTCCTCAGCCATCGGGTCCAACGTCCAATAATTGCCTTTCCCGGGGTTTCCCGGTTCCCGCGGGATTTTGATGAAACAATCGTTCAACGACAGGTTGTGTCGTATCGAGTTCTGCCACGCAGGGAATTTCTCCCTGTAGTACGGGAACCGGGTCATGATGAACTCGCAGATCCCGCTGAGCGTCAGCTTTTTGTGCGGCGACTGGAGGATGGCCATCGTGATCAACGCGATGTACGAATAAGGCGGTTTGACCAAAGTCGTCGTGTTGGAGGACTTCTTGGCCTCCTCCCCGGGAGACGACTGGGACGACTGCTGCACGCTGGGCGACGTCGTCAAATGGTCGTCGTCCGAGTCGACGTTGACGTCTTGGTCCGAGTCCGGTGATACCCTGTCCCTGAGGTCTAACGGTGTGTCGTACTCCATCACCACTCGGTATCCCACAATCATCAGGTCACACTTGCAACTAGCTCAACCCTCCTCTGCCAACGGCCGTCCCCACACGCTCGCGGACCCACCCCCCGCCCCTCCACGGACCTCCGGCCACCCAATCCGAGTGGGCGTGGCCACGAGCGCCCTTCCCATTGGCCCACCATCCCCCCACCACCGCCACCCTCTTCATCCCACTCCCCCACTCTCGCACCCCCCTCATGCCCTCTCGCTCGCTCCCCCCACTTCAACTCCTCTAATTAATAGTTGATCACGTATAACCAAGAGCTCTCGGCTTACCAATTCAAAACACTCGACAATCGTTTTAATTTTATCTCGCCTAAATCATCCTTTGGATCCTAATAGGTCAACATTTTGCCCGCCAGCGCTTTAATTACCTTATCTGCTTTCGCTCTGGTTCTCTCACTTTCGTTCACACATTTCCGATTAATCATATACTCTTCCCAACAATATTGAAATAGCAACGATTTTCGATATGCTTTGGTATTTCTATGGTCGAAATCAATAACCACTTTCTTCTGTTTACGTCCTGTCAAATGTTTTCAAAAAATTTACAAGCAGATACCATGTTACATGGATATGTCTTTGATTGGGGATTTCATAAAGGTTGTCCTCGAGAGTTGTAAACAAATTCCTGGGCCGCATCCCGACTAATTCCAACAACACAACGGTTTACTTATAGAAATGTTGAAAATAACTGTGGAGAGAAGCCACTACAATGAGTTGTTGTTAACAGTCGACTGTTGTCAAGAGGATGAAAATGTTCCTATGGAGTGGAGTAAATTATGATATTGCTTTACGTTAAGAATATTGTAACCGGCTTATTAAAATTGTTTATAGTCCAATCAACTTAGTTTAGAAATGTAGCCAGGTACGTAAGGAGGGGGAAATTGGTAGCTTGAGATGTGAACATTTATCACATAAATCAAGCGCTTTCCAACGAACGATTTATGTGCGGATGAAAACTGCGGAAGTCCCATTCCCCTAGCAACGGCTGGGTTGTACGTGAACAACACTGAAATTGTGACACAAATTTACTAGATAACAATTTATTTGGAAAAAGGGTCAGAAATAATAGTATTCATACAGCGAATTTACGTAGGATGTCGTCAAAATTAGGTAAGTCCCCGAACAATATTTATCAAAATTGGAATTAGTAGATACCTACTCTAGTAGCTCAACCGTGTTTTCTAGTTGTCATGCGATTCTGGCTGGACAAAAATATTTTATTCGCTATTCTTATAGGAAATTTCACGCTGATTCCGAATATACCATAATATGTTCCTATACCTAAAATAGCTCTTTAGCACACTTCGTTGTGAAAGTGTGCCAAAACTCTGGTATATTTGCTTCAAAGTCATAGGAACCCAAACGTAAGCTCATATTTCGCTCGTATTTCATGCATGAAATACGTCTGCCAAGTGGGTATGGGTAATAGGTTCCTCGTATCCAATACGTAAAATGTATAGATATGTTGTAATGTATAAAACATATGCCTATGTTCGTAAATACCTATGCCTACCTATGTACCTCCTATAAATTTCATAAAAATCGGTCCAATAGTTTCGGATTTTCGCGCATTAGAAGGATTTGCGGACACAGACAGACAGACACGGAACCAGAAAAGTTCAGGAAGGTCCAAAACGTGAAATGCGAGTGGAAATTTTGATTTTGGAAAAGTGAAAACAATGCTTCCACTACCTTGGTAGACTTGGAAGCAAACTTTTGTCCTTTAAAATCAAAATTTCCACTCGCATTTCATGTTTTGGACCTTTGGACCGATTTTTATGAAATTTATAGGAGGTACGTAGGTAGGCATAGGTATATACGAATATAGGCATATGTTTTATACATTAAAACATATCTATACATTGTACTGATTGGATACGAGGAACCTATTACCCACACCCACTTTGCAGACGGATTTCATGCATGAATAAGAAGCTTACGTTTGGGTTCCTATGACTTTGAAGCAAATATTCCAGAGTTTTGGCACACTTTCACAACGTTGATGAGGGTATTATGATTACTTGCAAATATTTGCAGCTGGAATTGGTTTCACGGTGTACCACAATAGTTGTTGAACACATATATGAAGGAATGGTAAGGTGATGATAGGTTCCTGGGAATCAGCATAGGTAGTGAAAAAGTGGAAAATATGAGTTGTCAAAAACTTTGAAACATCATAGCACTCTTAATTATTGGTGTTTTTTGAAAAAATTGGTAGTCAATCGCTGCAGAATTTGATGGTTTACAACTTTTCTTCTTTGTGAAAGTCGATTGAATATCAAGTTTCACCTCTAATACGGCAATAAATGGTATTTTCCGGTCTTGGAAAGCTTTGAAATTCGATAACTTCCTTATTTTACCAAAAGTTTTACTTTCCTTGAGGACGAATCGACGCAGAATTTAATTCTCTATAACTTTTCCATTGAGCAAAAAACGTTTCCAGAACATCTTAAGGATGAAAAATGGGAAAATATTTCAAAAAACGTATTTTTTCGAGGTTTTTTCAAGAAACATCCATTAAAAAGCTATTTTAGGTATAGGAACATATGGTATATTCGGAATCAGCGTGAAATTTCCTATAAGTATAGCCAATAAAATATTTTTGTCCAGCCAGAATTGCATTTCGTCCCACTGTGCGCCGTCCGAAGCTAAATTCTCCAAAACTACTGGACCAAACTTTATGAAATTTGGCACAAAATTCATACATCGGCTGTTTGAATTTCGAATCGGCACTTTTCTATTTGTCATAATGTAACATGTCAAACAATAACTGTTCAATTAATAGACTTTTGGAACCTCATCTTGTTGTAGGCCTGATGATGATGTATAAATACATCGAAACCATGGCTTTGAAGACTTGAATTTTATTATCCTGAACGACTCTGAAGATCCTAAAACTCACATGATTTCCGATTTCTCATATACCTTCCTATTCCAACATATATTCTTCCAAACAATATTGAAATAGCGACGATTTTCGATATGAGTTGGTATTTCTATAGTCGAAATCAATAACCACTTTCTTCTTTTTACTTCCTGTCAAAATGTCTTGAACCAATTTTTCATTGGCTCAGTCAGTTTTGCTTTATGGTTTGCCAGTTTGGGGTGGAGATTACGCCTCAACCTTAAATCCAGTATATATTTGCCAGAAGATTCTTATTCGAGTTATTACGAAAAGTTCTTAGAAAACACTGGTCCACTGTTTCGTAAACTCAAAATTCTAAAATTAGGTTATCTTATAGATCTTAATAATGTAAAACAAGTTCTGAAATAGAAGCGGTTTACGTATCCCATTCATGAAATAAAAACAACGTTTCAATCGCAAGGCAAATTTTATCTACCACATGTGCACACAACTGCCTATTTCAATTCATATTTTTAGCTGGAATCAGAATATTTAACAATTTGCCTTCTATCGTTAAAAATAAGTTGATAGATCAACCTAATCAAGTGCATACAATTTTGAAAAATTGGTTCCTCAAAACACAAGAAAATGGTTAATAATACTCAAGTGTGTAAATAATGTAATATCATCTAGATTGTAATATTTATACTTATGGCACTTTATTTATTTCATCAACGTGATATATGTAATTATTTTTGTATTAAGAATTTTAAAAAATGTAATATTCAAGAACCTACAGGCTCATTGCTAAAACTCGTTTTCCATGTCTCGGGTATCACCCATTACGGAGATTATACCTATTTTTTTCATTTATTGTAGGTGAATTGTTTTTTCATATTTTCAGAAATAAATACATTTTCATTTAATTTAATTTCATTTCAAATAACCACTAGATAAAATTTATTTCTTTGAAAAAAAGAAAGTAAAGTAAAGGCGGGAAAAGGTTTCAGGAGGGTTTTTGTGAAATCTGGAGAAGGTTACCCAACAGAACCTCTCGTTGTAATTTCTTTGGTGCTGTTTCTTGTGATTTTGCTAAGGAGGCAAGCGTTTTATTTGGCTTCACCGTGCCCTCCTCATTTTCAAATTCGATTGTTTCCATGGTTTTTCTCAATCAGTTTTTTGTGTAGATTACATTTATACTATCATTTTTGGAAATAAACAAAGATAACATGTACAAATGCAAATGTCAGTTACTAGTCTCCAAACTGATGCTCCCCTCAGTGATTGACAGTGCTGTCAATATGGATCTCTATTCGTTCTTGTCATTCGTTCTTTATTTTTTACATTTATATAAATAAATAGCAACCCACAAGCTGCTAGTTTACCAATAGAATCGTATTATGCCTATGGTATCAAGAAAACATTGAACCAATTTTGTGATAAAACATCGGTGATATTTTCAACTTTACCTTTATGAATACTCATAATAATTTTATATTTAGATTAATAAAACTAAGTTCCATTCGCTCAATTTATTAGTAAAATGTTGAAATAAAATGTTTTGTTGATACAAGGAATCATTTATTGCAGAAGAACTGCTGTGTCAATCATAGGGTGTCAATCACAGGCACAATTTAAAAAAAATGTGGTTGTCAAATGTGGGGTCGAAAAATTGATTTCGAAAAAACAAATTTATGATGTTTTGTGGCTTGAATCAGTGATTTTTTCAATTCCGTACAAACTAAATCACTCGCGACAAAGTTGTGGAAACCTATTTCAAAACGGAAGTTAGTGAAAAACGTTGTCTATTTCCACGAAAAATAAAGAGTTACAATGTTAAACCGATTTCGACGGTTAGGCCATCATCAGTTACAATCAATAACTTATATTTTATTATTGTCTGTTACTTATGATGGCCAAACCGTCGAAATCGATTTAACGGTGTAACTCTTTATTTTTCGTAGAAATAGACAACGTTTCTCACTAACTTCCGTTTTGAAATGGGTTTCCACAACTTCGTCGCGAGTGATTTAGTTCGAAACAAAAAAATATATCTTAACTGCTTGTCAAAGTCAAAATGCCTCTTAACGTGTCACCCCCCCCCCCCCCCCCTCCCTTCTTGAAATTTGTTGGATTACATTTCAAGATGTAGAATCCAAAAAAGAATTTAGAAAAAATTCGTCCGTCCGCCGTCCGAAGCTAAGTTCTTCAAAACTACTGCACCGAACTTTATAAGATTTGGCTCAAAATTCATACATCAGCTGGGAATACGCCAGTAACATCGGTATTGTTTTTGATCAACCCTAAAGGGTAGTAATTAAGGGCTGAAATATTGAAAACTCGAGATCTCGAAAACTTTCAAGTAACAGCAATGATTTTTGCTTCTCATTTATGGATATCGTCCCAAAGAATCGGATGAAACCATCCGGGTCGCTGTACGTTCATCCCTAAGGCCTTTGTAACTACGACGCTCGTATCAGCTGACGTAATTCCAATGTAATTTTCACTTCACAAACCCGGTTAATTATAATTTTTTTCATAAGCACAGTTTGATTGTTTGAAGCGCAGGTTCCAAGGTGATTTTTTTTTATATAATTACTTTCCAGTAGGTGGATCAGCTCGATTTAAATAAGTACTAGGAAAGTGTTCCATCTGTGTTATTTAATTTAATTAATTTCCCTTAAGTAGGTGACCACACATATTCAGATATACCTATTTAGATACCTAATTTATTTATTTATGAATTCACGGGCTAGTGCCCAATTTTACAACAATTCAGTCAAAACAACAGAAAATTACAGAATTACATAAATAGAAATTAAATAATAATATAAGTCACAATATTTTTTTTTTTTCAATTTTAAGGTTCAAGCCGCACCTCAACCAGAAGGGTCATTAGCGGCATTGAACAAGGTGTCTAAAGGGACACTGGAAGCTGCACGATTCTAAGGGGAGCCATGTTGCCATCCTTGACTGAAAAGGAGCGCCATCGTGGACTCCACTGGCAACTCGGAGGGGGGGAAAATGAAGGGGTACAGTGATGACCACTGTTTAGCCTCCAAAATGGATAATAAATTTAAAAAAACCAAAAATAAAGTAATACAACTGAAACTAGATGTAAAATAGGCTAACAACTATGTACATGCTACTATATACAATCAGCAAAGTTAAATAAAACTACAACTAGATGTATATAAATGGATCATAGATCAGATATCACAGTTCGTAGTAGAGCTCAGCGGCTCTCAGGTACAACAATAGGGATCGAACCTTGTCTGGTCCGGATAAAACGTCAACCCACCGTGGGGGCTGATGCTGAACTCGAAGGTCCACAAGGGCTGGGCAGTCCTCCACAAAGTGGTGGATGGACAGATCACCCCCACACCTCCCACACACAACATCTCGAGCTTCTGCACTAAGCAGGTGTCTGTGAGTACGACGGGTATGGCCAGTGGCAACCTGGTTGACCACTATTCGATCCCTCCTTGGAAGTAGGGTAACGAAAGGGCCCATCTGGCTCATGTCCTGAAGGACACCACGCAGGCCAGTGACCTCACCCTGCTTGGCTGTATGTTGCATGTAGGAATTCGATCCTCTATGCTTATAGGCAACATATCAATGGAGTTATCACCAATGACTCTCCTTGCAAGGGCATCTGCACACTCATTGCCATGAATACCCAGATGGCTCTGTACCCACATAAAAGTTATGGATGAGCCCAATGTCGTAGCGTGGTGTAGCGATCCACGTAGGTTTTGTATTAGGGGATCATCAGAATATGAGTCCTTAATCGCCTCGATGGTACTTTGTGAATTGCTACAATATAAGTCACAATAATAACACAATGAAATTATACAGTAGTGGTGAGTGTTTTGAAGACTTTTCGATGAAAATTTTGAGGGGTATGTTCGAAGGGTCCATCAAGGGGGTACAAGTCCCTCTGAATCCGGGCTAATGGCACATTAAACGGGTAGTTCGTTTTGCTGTACGCAGATAAGAGAAATCCAGTGCTGCGAATAGGAGAGTGGAATCCATCGAACCATTGTTGAGCATATGTGCAGAGTTGGGCGAAATCGTAATCGTAATTACAACTAAAATTACGATTACAATCATAGGGTTTTAGAAATGTGATTACAATTACTTTTATAATTAAATAATGTGGTTGTGGTAGACAGTTTCTTGGTTTGATACAGAACTGAAAATATATTTTTTTTTACTGTGAACAACGTTGTCAACAGGCCAGGTTAATGAACATTATGAACTATAACAATATGGAGGCAGGACTTGGATTCCAACACTCCCCCTCAAGTCCGTACTTGTACCCTCCTGGATCCGAACTCCCAATGACATTGGTACCCCTTTCTGGGTGCATATGAAGATTCTTCAAGTAATTCCTGACTTGATGCCTTTTCCATTGCGCCAGAATCTGGCACGCGGCTTGTACGTTTGGACTCGTACATAATTTTAATTGTTGCAAGAACGATATAGTCGTTTGCAGTTTCAAGTTGGGCTTTAGTCTTGGATTTCCAAAATAATCAAATATCTCGAAAGTCACGTTACAGTCGTTGACGTTTTTCGTAGATAAATTGGTATTCAGTTTATCGAGAAGGTTTGTTTGTTTTTTATCTCTTTGAACTTCATTTTCCAAATTATTTGGTATCTTAATTATGTAATTTTCTTTTAGTTTTACTTTTTTCGTGAAAATAAGCGACTCAGGCCGTTGGCTTTGCACGTTGCACTTATTTTCAACTACAAGATCGTTCATACGTCTTTCACATTCATTTTCATCGTTATACTCTTATCTCGGTTCGTTTAGAGCAACCTGTGTTGGTGATTCAGATTTCTTGTGTCGTCCATTTTTTCGTCGATTTTAATTTCAGCAACTTCAGCATTGATCCCTCCGTTTGAGATAGTGGTTTTAGTTTTTGGGTCACTTTTCGGATCAATTTCGTTTTCTGTTTGTCCTGCATTAGAGATTGATAGATTTTATATTTTAATTTTATTTTTGTGAAGGAAAACAGCCGTATACTTCCTGCAGTTTTTTACCAAATTTCGTTTGAACTTTTGCAGTTCTTAATTATACGAATCACAGGAGCTTCTACAGATAATACCAAATCGGCCTTCACCTGTACTTCCTTTTGCATCCACTCTGCAGATACTGGCACTGGACCAATCACTACGTGGTCCCAGTTTCCGTACTCTCGAAGCAATTTCATCGCCTGGTTTGCCCATGTACCATAATTTTCTCTTTTATTGTATCGGAGATCCAGAATTCCATTATTTTGCTTTGTACTTGACTTGATTTTCAAAAGCACTTATATCTGTACCTAATTTGTACCTAATTTTGTGGAATCGAGCAGGCTACTTCCTGGTCACCAGACACGTGCCTTAACCGATTGAGCCATGACGCCAGATGATCGATACTGAATATAAGTGTTTGATACAGTTGTCAGATGCACGCAGCTTTTGATCACCCATCTCTAATGAAACGATGTAATATAGTAGAACGGGGAAATGAATGTATGTGTTGTTTATACTCAAATTGGATTATTATGCACTGAAAATGCGTATATATATCACAAATATCAGCACTCTCTCGGTATTATTATTCCATCATGACTAAGAAAGGCACAATCTACATTTACATAACAGTGTGATTCAGGTGACTAAGTAACAAAACAAAAAAACACAAAACATTGTTAAGGTTTACACGTAGGTACCTATGCGTACATGACACAATGCCCGTTGAAACTGCTCCTAGTCATTATCCTAATAATACTTTTTTGCGTGGAGTAGATAGGTTTCAGATATTGCTTAGCGGAACTACCCCAGGCCACAATACCGTAAGTTATTTGTGTCTGGACTGGAGCAAAATACACCGATCAGAGTTACTGTGGACTTGAAATACTTATTCTTAGAAGTAGCGAATTATTATCAAGAAGTAGCGTGAAATGTCATAATTGGTCAATTAACTGATGATTGAAAACAATGAAATAGGTACGGGACCATCTACAACCTAAACCGCGCATTTGCTGACAATTTCATCAAAATCGGATGTAAACTTTGGAAATTGAGGTCATTACAAGAATTCCATATTGACACATGCGCAGCAGCTATTAACAATACATTCATGTTGAAATATATGTGATGATAAAATTGTCATTCCTCAACTATCATCCAAATTTGAGCGAGATCGGACGACTAGGGTGTGAGAAAATGATGCTAGGTAGAATTTACGTTTGCGCATGCGCAGAGTGAGGTATTGAATCAAGAACGATGAAACTGATAGGTGACCGTCTAGCCCCTAGGCCGCACATCCCCTGACGATTTCATCCTAATCGCATGAAAACTGTAGAAAATAAGCTTGCTACAAAGACTTGCGCACACACACACATTTTTTTTTTTTTTTTTTTTTTTTTTGAACAAACCTCCCCTCAAAGGCGGAGGGGGCACACCATTAAATTGAAAAATAAACAAATAAAATAAAACAGTGGGGAGGACGCCAAGGTTTACCCGACGCCGGCTCTAGGGATAAGGGAAGTTGCAGGACGAGGAGGAAGAATGGGATGAAAGGAAGTGCCCCTATAGAATGACCACCAGTTCAAGTAAGAACCCCTCAGGACGCGGGTGGTGATACCACGGAGCACTCCCGCTGAGATGCCCAACTCGAGTAACTCCGTGGCGCTTTTCCCGCACCACACCCCGCGCCATGACACGGTCGCGGCAATGACCTTGATGTTATTAGGTGCCACTCCTTTTAGCTCAGATATCGCTTGTCGCAGATCATTTCTATCATATTTACTTTTCTAAGCCCGCCAGGTGTGCTCCATGTCCACGCTGCCACTGACAACCTGGACATCCAGGATTATGGCAGACCCATCGGGCTTGATCGCAACGATATCTGGCTTCTTGCCCCGGTCACTCGGCATGTGGTATAGCCTCTCCCTTTCGACATCCCAACCGCTAGATGACAAAGCACCTGCTATCTGCTTGGCAACCGCATCGTGACGTAAAATGCGGCCACCGTGAGTACGAGGACACTGCTGCACCACATGATAGAGATTCTCATTTTTACCCCGACAGGCACGGCAAAGGGTGTCTACTGTCCCACGACTACTCCTCGAACACCTCACCGAGGTGGCAAACGTAGCCACGCGGACGGCGTGAAAATGGCGATAGTCGCGGGCCCCAATGCCCGCACTACAGACAGACAGACAGACACGGAACCAAAGTTGTTCAGAATGGTCTAAAACGTAAAATGCGAGTGAAAGTTTTGATTTTGGAGACCAAAAAATTGTTTTCTCCCGAAAGTGAAAACAATGCTTCCGGGGGAGACCTGCAGAGTGCATTTAAGTCACAATTAATAGGATATTTCTACCCCCCCCCCCCCCCCTCTTGTCCTGCTCTCCACTACTGCGTCGTCACGCGTGATCTTCTTACCCATTTATCGGACAAACTAATCGGTCTTCTGGACTGAAAATTTTTACTAAGTGGTTTTTAAGTGCGCTGAATCCGAATCTGAGGTCACAGGCCAACACATTAAACCTCCCCATTTACATGTTTTCTTATTCGACTATCATTCATGTTTTCTTACAACTTACTTACATTAGGTTGTATTTATTTTTACCATGATCCAGTAACAACTTGGTATCGTAATATTTTGTAAATGTGCCCTACCCCATTAAATAAATAAATAAACGCCTCCTAGGCAACTCCTATTCAATACGGGCTATTGTATTTCCCTCTGGAGCTTCCCTCTGGATCCCTGGGACTCACACCTGTTGCTCACTCAGCGGTTCGTGGAGTCCCATTTTGATCCATACTGGCAGCTTCTAAACAGAAACTCTGCAAATTATTACACAAAGGTTTATCATTTCTGATTCTGATAGTCCTCCTTCGCAAAAAGAATTGTCTATAATTATAAACGAAGTCTATTGTAAATCAGGCACCTATCTAAATTCTGATCATTGAGGCTAACCATGTCCTGAATAAAACTGAGGGGACAGTCGTGTAACAAGATCGCAAAGAAAATGTTAGGGCACGCAGCAAAACTCGAAAACTACAAAATTTTAGTCCATTATGGGCATTTTTATCATAAAAATATATTTATAAAGCTTAGAGATCTGGGTATGGTCGCAATCGACGCGGCGGTGAAGAATCCTTCGACTGTGACACCCCACTATAAACAAAAACCTATTTTTTAAAAGCATTTTTGGGCCACTAAATTGTATATTTGTTGCTTAAATTCTGGAGCGATCGCGTGTATGTGAGGAAAGCTTGTAGCAAATACATCTGTGCCATTGCACGCTAAGCTGCAAATAGTCTTTGTGGTTGTAAGGGTCATATTGGCCTATTCTTCTCAAGTGTGGGGATTTCTTGAATACAAGATGGTTGAGTCAGTGAAGCTAATGTTCTCTATGAGGGTGTTCCATCTGCCCATGTGGACCCCTAACTATCTGGCCTGACTGGAAACAGAACTCGAGACTCTGTCTGTCTTCATCTCGAAATTGCACTAAAGTATTTGGAAAGGGTTACACCGTTTCACGCATGCCTAAATCGCGGCTTCCAAGAATCGTAGCAGAAGAAGTGGTCAAGACTGGGGTGTTTTGGGCAGATAACTGGAGCGCTTTGGCTTTAAAGTATGGTCTCCTCAACACAATCTCTCTCCTCGATTCTGGTGAATTCAAGTTGGATGCTGAAAGATTGCTCACATCGTACAGGGAGAAGAAGCGTTTTTATTTTGAAAAGAGAGCAGCAGATTCTGATGATAATAAGTAACAATAAGTTTACTGTCATCATAATAATGTGGTACATGCATACAGAATTAGATTAATTAAAATTTAAAAAAAATTACTTTTACATGACAAATTTAATGAATTACTTCAACATTTAATATAATAAGCACAGTGATTTATTATAGGATGACCGTGCTGGATAGTTGAAAACTGAGACCCAGCACGGTGGGGATCCGGTCAACTCGTCCGATGGGGAGTTTGTCAGCACGTCCGGTTTCTTTAAACCTACCCTCCGGACGAGCTGACATCACGCTTTGGATGGGAAATGTCAGCTCGTTCGCTGCCACATATAACGAACATAGAAACATAAAACACGGACAAACCTTAATATAAAATCCGGAGTGATGTCCACTTCTTCATCGTAGGTTCTCCAGCATCAATCATAATACCGGCTTATTAAGGGAAGACACCTTCTTCACATATTCCGCCCGCGTAATTTGACCCGTAATATGATGCTGAAGTAGCTGTCTATATGATGCAATTTATCTTAGTATTGTTGGGTGTTTCCTGTTTTAGAGTTCCCATGGATTTTCTAAACCCCTGTTGTGTTATTTTGTTTGGCTTAAAAACGCGTTGCTAATAAAACAGTTCAGTTTTTCTTTTGCTAATGTCAAGTTGAGTGTTTTTATTCACTTGAAATATTTGTGTATATCACTAAGTATGAGTCAGGAGCCAATTCCTAACAGTATTTTTTACGTGGGCGTACCGGTTCACTAACACTGTTCATGGCTATCATAATGTCTATCGGAATATCAAGCAGACCTTCCACAAATGCAAACATGTTCGGGTGCTTGCTGCAGTTAAATTGTTTATTAAATTTAGAATGGAAGGATTCGCAGGCGTTGGTTATCCTACAGGAGGTGGAGTTCCGCTGTGCTGAATTCCATAATGCAGAGAAGAACAGCACGTAATGATAACCGAGTTACCACTGACGATACTGTACTGGTCTGACCTCTTGACGGACGAGTTGACACATGCCTCACTCCTTTCACCCGAGGGGGCTCATTAGGGAACCGAACAACAGCTTACTATAATCCTCTTACTTCGGACGAGATGACCTGTATCCGCACGGAGTAAATCGGTTTCCTTATTTATTCCTAGTCCCCAGTTTTCAAAATTAAATTTTCATCTTTTGTATCACACATAATTGTTTATTCTTATTTTATTTATTTTTAATCCGTCTAATTGTAAGTTAGATAAATGTATTGAAACCAGTGCTGACTAATCTTGAATTTACAAACATAACTAAACGTATCTTCTATTTTAATTTAATTTATAGCGTGCTTTAATATGTCAGAAATTCAATTCGGTAACAGACATTCAATTTTGTTTTCAGACAATAGTTCATCCACTTTTTTCGTAATAAGTTTTCATTGTTTCTGTCCATTATTAGTGTAATTTTTTCAAAATGTTTATTGATGAATTGCATACCCCTGTAAGTAGTTGTCATTCGAGCATATTTATTCTTAACTTTTGGTAGCTTAAGTCTGTACGGTTTATTATTTCTTTTCCGGATGTCCACGAGAAAAGCGCTTTGTTCTTTTTCAATTAATTTAAGCTTATTTTTTACATATAGGTGGTAAATCGTATCCATTCGCAGAACTTCAAATAACTCTTCAGTTGAATGACGTCTGGGTATATTAAAAATTACTGTTATTGTCATTTTCTGGATTTTAAATATTTTTTCAATTAGATATTTATATGATCCGCCCTAGATCACAATTGAGTATTTCATGCATATACATACACACTGTATATAGAACTAAATACAGACGTGAAGGTGTCAGTTTTTTCCGGAGAATCGACATTCCTCTGTAAGCTGCCCGCGTCGTTTCATTGGCGAAGAAGTGGGGTGTTCTTCTTCAGGAACCATCATCATTGTTTTCTCACGCAGGGTTGGGGCACACAATGTGTTCAGTTGCATCAGTGCAATATGGTATTATTTTTTCACGGTCCATTTGGCATGAGGGTTGGGTCAGATAAAGGTCCCTTTTGTGAAATCGCAACTACTTCTCGTTTTTCTAGTTTTTCGATAAAATAACCAGTTAAACAGCGATAAGCGACTATTATGCTGTGTAAAAGGATAGCTACTACTACAGAATCGATAAAACCTAGAAATCAATTTTTTTGCCATTCAATCGAAAAACGCTTTATTGAAAATCTTGCCAAAGTAAGATAAGGTCCCTTTTCTTAGGACGGGTAGGGTAACATATACGAACTAAATCACTCGCGACGAAGTTGTGGAAACCCATTACAAAACGGAAGTTAGTGAAAAAACGTTGTCTATTTCCACGAAAAATAAAGAGTTACAATGTTAAATCGATTTCGACGGTTAGGCCATCATCAGTAACAATCAATAACTGAAGACACATTAGAAAGGACACAGCTTATATAGTGACAGGTGAAGGGAGATTGAATCCCATTGGTCGAGAGAAAGGAAAGGGGGCAGAAGGTACAACCAATTAAGTGCATACAAAGTGAAAGGGGATTATAGCTAATCAGATGAAGTGAAAGGGGGAAATAACTAAATATGGTTTCAACAGTGTGAAGGGATAATTCTAAGCTTTACAGAAATGGACCTATCAGTGGTGAAATATATTGAGGTATATCCTCATTTAAACGTTTACCAGACCTGTCACTTTTGATAATTTCGAATTTTTCAAGTACATTCAACATACCTCCCTTTGGGCAAAAATGAAGAAATTCTACAAACTGTCTGTCGGTCAAATCAAAATTGTAACTATGATTAGATTCCTTAAGATGTTTTGCAAATGTAGACTTACTCTTATTTTCCCTGAAATCCTCCTGATGCTCGTCTATTCTTTCCCTGAATTTCCTACCAGTTTGACCGCAATATTCGTAGCCACAAGAACATTTTAATTTATAAACTCCACTTTTATCCTGAACTTTAATTTTGTCCTTAACGGATCCTAGTAATGCTTTAAGACTATTTTTAGTTTTGAAACCTACTTTATAACCTCTCGATAATAGAATTTTGCCAATTTCATCAGAAATTTTCCCATAATAAAGGAAAATTATCCATTGCTTTTCTTCTAAAGTTACATCTTCCCGAGCCAGATTGGAAACTTTTTCCCTACTCTTTTTCCTAAGAACCTTATTCCATATGGTATCAACGAGATCTCCTCCATATCCGTTACTAGCCGCTATGCTTTTGATAATGGATTTTTCTTTTGATAAATTTTGTTCACTCATTGGAATAGATAGTGCTCGGTTGATCATACTATGGAAGGCTGCATGCTTATGTACTAAAGGGTGATTTGAAGTGCTATGGATCGTTATATCGCTATATGTATCTTTTCTATAGATTGAAAAATCATGCTGTCACTATATAAGCAGTGTCCTTTCTAATGTGTCTTCAGTTATTGTTTGATACTGATGATGGCCTAACCGTCGAAATCGATTTAACATTGTAACTCTTTATTTTTCGTGGAAATAGACAACGTTTTTTCACTAACTTCCGTTTTTTAACATATAGAAGTAATATACTTTGGTGTAATAATTTGCAGCGTTTTTTATTTGGAGCTGATGTGCGCAGCGTGGTTAAGAGGATTTCATGTGACGGTTTCCTAGCCGGCACATTAAGGTTGGTAGCACATTGAGAAGCGTATCGCGCTCAGGGGTCCTAACTGATAAGCAGTTTGTTTGAAGAGGTCTCACCTACTGCTCGCTGTCAGACAGATATACAACCGGGGTTAAACATACTAGTACACACAATCACTGTATGTACACAAAGATTATGATAATAATTTACTGAAGAATCTCAACTAGATACGAAAGGTTGGGGATTTCACATGATGACCTCCCCAACAAACGGCGTTTTTTTCGAAGATTAAGCTCACCGCTCCCCCTCATCCGTTGTTATTTGGTCTTCACTTGGTAAGTAAATGTCTTTTCAACAAATAGAGCGCCAGGCGTTTAAGATTTAAACAGTTAAGAAACCTTTGTGCGTGGTTCGAGCATTAAAGAGGTCCTTACCAATCGAAAACATTCGTTTGCTTCAATGCAAGCGCGAAAAAGCAGTCAAAGCAGCTTTGAGCTAAATGTAACGTGTCATTTGCGCCAATCCGGTATGCTTTGCTTCCGAGTCTACCTACGGGTAACGGAAGCTTGTTTTCAATTTCAGAATTTGTTTTTAATCTCCAAAATCGAAATATCCACTCCCCAAAAGTATAATCTTTTAAGCCAATTCGAACAGCTTTCATCGCGGGTCTGCTGTCTATTTGTCTACTGCCGTGTGTTCGCACCTTCTTAATCTTTGTAACCAGCTCGATTATCACACGATTATGATTAAATTGTGATAATGTGTGGGTTAGGCAGTAGACGGTCCCCTATCATTATCGTTGTTCCCAGATTAATGCTTCACTCTAAGCATGCGCAAACGTTAATTCCATCAAGGATCATTTTTTTCCCGTCCTAGTTGCCCGATCTCGATTAAATTTGGAGGATACTTTGGTGAAGACGGTTTGATCAATCCATATCATTTTCAACATAATCTTACATTAGTTGCTCCTATGCATGCGCGAACGTGAAATCCTTGTAACAAGATTTTCTTTATTAAAGCCTTTAAATGCAAGAATGGAACAGAATCGTACAAAATGTTCTTGCTTGGAGTATTTAATACATGTATAATAATAACTTACTATATAACATCAACATTAGCAATTACTGAATAAGAATTAGAATCGGAATATATGTATTGGTCAGTACAGAATACGGTAATTACAGTAAGATATGTCGTTGTTATTCTCAAAAATTGATAGTTATTATGTGCAGAAAATTGCAAATAATGCAAATCTCCATAATTTGAATAAATTTTTCGGAGATCAGGAGCTGTTCAAATTAAATAAACTGCTTTTACCTCCACAAAACGTACCTATATTATAACTAGGGATGAGTCGATTCCCGATACCGATTCTCGATACCACCGATTCTTAGGCATTGGTATCGGTATCGAGAATCGATCGCCTAAAGCCGATACCGATACCGCCCGGTGATGGGCGTTTTATTACACTGCGGTACTATTGCAACCATCTAACAACGAAGATGGTTGTACCGTGCAACCGTTGTGTGAAGTTAGCAGTTGCGAAACATGAATTGTCCAAAACACAACTTACAATCATAACTTTGTTTACAAGTAGGCTTGTGTTATTTTGTTTGTGACAACAGAAGCATTAGACAAAGCTATGTTTTCCAAATATAAAAGCCTAGAGCCAGTCTTATTTTGAAATACTTTACAGTTACCGACGAAAAACTAAAAAACCAAGTCAGTCTGCTTAACTTTGTTTATTCAGAAAGAAATCAATCCTAGGCAATAAAAGTTGCCTATTAATTGATACTTGATAGATAACAAAAAAATATCAAATTTTGTATTTGCACAAACCAAATTAACTAAAGCCTTGAATGAAAATATAAATCTGAAATTTAGAATTTGTAATAAGAATTAATCTTTAAAATTTATTTAATTTTAATAAGTAACTAAAGCATTAAAGCTTCATTGGAACAAGAACTCCTAATGACAATAAATAGAGATGGAAAATATATTAGCTAATTAGACTAATAACTTCATCTACGACAGTATTCATTGCGAGCGGCTATCGATAGATGTGCAGTAACAACTTGCGGAAAAAGATGGAGAATAAAGGTTTTATTATGCATAGTTTGTTTTTATTTAAAAATTACCTCATTTGCAAATATATTGGGATCAATTTTTTATTATAACTAAGTAATTTAACTGAATCTTCACAATTAAGGAGTATTAAAAGTTGGAGTCATGCAGCATGACCGTATAAAGGTTGCTGCATCGTCTCATTTGCTGACGACACAGTTTTGGTTCATAATGGATGTAATGAAGAGGAGTTACGACGGAGCACACAGAAACTAAACGGGACACAGTGGTTCAATAACCCAATCTAGCTAGACAAAATTAAATTCCCTCGTCGCAAAAGAAAGAACACTGGTTCTGGGTTTTTTTCGCGGGTGCTGAATTCAGTTCTGAAACTCGTTTTCCTGTAACAGCTGTAGTTTTTGATAGAGAAACGTTTAATTGAGGAAAAATCGCTAAATTCCCAACTTTTCTATTAAAATAAAAACCAAAACGTCTGCCAAGTTGGGTGTGGCACAGAGCTTCCTCGTTTACCTATCATCAAAATTTAAGCGAAATCGAACGACGAGAGAGTGAAAAGATGGAACATGATGGAATTTACGTTTGCGCATGCGCAGAATGAAGTATTGAAAATTTATCTGACAGCATTGAAAATTATAGGGGACCCTCTAGGAGCTAACCCGCACAATCCCTGAAAATTTCATCAGAATCGGACTGAAACTTGGTATAGTTTTGGGCGTGACAAGGATTTACCACAGACAGACAGACATCAGACAGACAAACGGACTGACACGGAACCGAATTTGATCAGTGAGCTCTGAAACACAAAAAGCAAGTGGAAATTTCGATGTCAAAGGACAAAAATTTTTTCAACTTCAATCACGAACACATGCTTCCCATACCTTCGCCAGTGAGGAGGCAAAAGGAATGACCAGATTCTAACGAGATTAGTTAAAACATCATGATTTATTACTATAACCCCCTCCATTCACCCTTCCCTAATAAAATTTGAGAGTCCCGATATACGATCTAAAACTAGACCGAATTCATAGTTGAACAAAATTGGAAACACGAAAATCGGACGGGAATTGTTAAAACACCATGATTTATCAATTTTCCCCTCCATTCACTCCCTCCCATGATGATATTGGTAAGTTCAAACATACGTTCCAAAACTATATCGAATTCGTAATGGAACAAAATAAGAATCACGAAAATCGGCCGAGATTTGTAGCTTGGGCAATGCTCGAATGATTCGATAACTATCCCCTCCATCCCCCACCATACAGCAAATCCGAAACCCCCTAGGTTGTATTTGTATTGTATTTGTATATGTATTGTATATGTGTATGCATATATGTATATGTAAATTTTTATTTTAACATTTCTGAAGTGTAATGGCTTCATTTTCTACGAAAATTCGCTAAAAGAACAAACACCTATAGGTATATAAACTCACAAAATATCAGTGAGAGTGCAGAGCTCATGTACAAACTTATACCTACTATATTTACACCTACTACACACCTATTATACCTATTGAATGAATTGGTACATATTCGTCAATTGTGTAAAGAAAACAACTTATAAGTAAACTAAATGAACAAACAAACAAAAATTTAGAAGAAAATACAATTGACTTCGGAAAATAAAGCATGAAAACGCCAGAGCTAAACAACCAACAAAGGGAGCAAGAGGCAAATCAGTCGATCGTCAAGGCAAAAATTTAAATTGAATTAAACGACCTATACAAATATAAGACTAGTCTTGCAGAAAATGGGCTTCTAATGCCGCCTTGAATAAAGGTAACTTATCTATCCTTCTGCATTCCAGCGGTAAATTGTTGAACATTTTAGCACACCGTGCATGGTAACAGCTTAGTCCTATTCTGTTAATGCGGAAGGGAATGCGCAGGGATCAACGTTTGCTAGATCTCATCATCGCCTCAGCTACAAAATTAATACTTCCAACTTGTATTTCTCTAAAAACAATAGTAAAATACGAATATCGACATGATACTACAAAAGGAGATAGTGGCAGAGGTGGGTTATAATCGGCAAATGGAGGTTGGAGAGAATGAAAGGAGAAAAAAGACATTTGAACCTGAGAACTTGAAAACAGTTCTCACCCTTCATTGCAACTCTTCACTCAAAAACTTGATAATTTTCCACCAAGGTGGTAAAAGGGACCAAAGCTTCCCGTTGAGATTAAATGCTTTTTAATTGTGAGCGTTCCTCGGGGCATTTCCCAATAAAACAGCGAAAATAAGTTAAACGTGTAGGGTGTAAAAAGTATTAGGGGTTGGCGAAGAGGGGAGTGGGCACGTGGGGCGAGGGGGTTGGGCCGGAGCAATCAGGGCCTGTAACCTAATTGAAGAGGGTGGTAGAGGAAGAGAGAGAGCGACAGACTCGAGTTGGGCCTTAATCAAGTTGGTAAGACTGGGAGAGGGGATGGATAACAATTTGTTGGAGAAAGGCAACGGGGGTTGCGATGGGGGTGGAGGGCGGGAGGTCGGTTTGGTGGAGTTTTTGTGCCGGCCGCCCCCACAACTTTGTGTCTAGCGAAGAGGAGGATCTTCCAATTTATCACGCCTCCCCTTTGTAGCAACTATCGCGCGATCCATCAACTTGTTACACTAAACCTTTTCCCTTGCCGTCCGCACTTCCCCCTGCAATCCTCTCAATCCCTTTCAGCCCCTCCACCTTCGAGCTTCCGATGCCGTCGTGGAGGACATTCCAGCCAGTTTTCTTTGCCACCGCATTTTATAGCGGTGGAGTTGACAAACTCTGTCCGTTATAGAGCCAACCGATATTCTCCTCAGGTTTCACTAAAGAATGGATAAATACATTAATATATGAATGGATACAAAATATATCATAAACGCTGCAACTTATTACACAAAGGATCATTTCTGTACTAGATATTGTGATGGCACGAGCGGTCCCAAACCAAACAAAAGGATGAGTTTGTTGGCCAACACTTTTTGAGCACATTAAATTGGTCAAATTTCAAGAAATGGGCTGAAAAAATCACTAGAACAGGCTGGATGTCATTTTCAGGGATTGTACGGATTAGCTCCTAAACGGTACCCTATAATTTTCAATGCCGTCAAATCAACAGCAGCCTGTTCGCATGCGCAAACGTGAATTTCTCATGACGTCGATTTCTCATCATTTGTTGGTCTGATTTCGGTTGGTAATTGGGTATATGTTCAAGAGAAATGCCCTATCGATTATATCGCAATTGGTAGACCAGTAATCATTGCGCATGCGCGAAACTAATATCGATTGACACACAGGAAAAACTCCGAGACTAATGGACCGATTTTTATGAATCAATCATTTCATTTCGTATTTTGTTCTTCAACTAATTTTATACGTCCATGTTACAATATGTGAAGACACTATACTGCCCACCCAACTTGGCAGACGATTTTTTATTTGCCTATCATACTTGGGTGTATACAGGTGAAGCAGCGAAGGCGAGAATATAACTTAATTCTAATACAAGGTGTTTAGAGAGTAAAACACGAGCTTTTTCCATACTCACCCCACTTGATAGGGTGAGAGTAGTACAACTTTGGCGCCTAACTGAGGGAGTAGGGGTGGAGGTAATTTCAAATTTAAGGTTGGGGCCGAAAATACCACATCCTGAGATTTAAGGGAGGACAAAGAACTTTGAGTTAGAGCTTTTCTTTCAAAACCTAAAGTAGAAAATTCGCAAGGTTTCAGTCATGCAGCATGATGGTATTCGCTAATTTTCTTTGATTGTCGAACCCTTGATTTTTGCCTAATTTGGTGTGGACACCCTGTATACAGGGTGTCCCTATCAAGTTCATCAAACTCCGAGGGTCGATTTTAGAGTTCAATTCGCTTTTTTTTCTTCATTTTTTTTTAAAGCGCTTAGTTTTTGAGTAATTTAATTAATTAAAACGGCCGTAACTCCCCATAGAGTCACTTTAAACTCAAGTAAAGATATCGTTGGAAAGAGCGTAAAATTGTCAATCAACCTAATGCCGATTCAATATTTTTTGAGCCGTCGTAGAAAAAGAGATCGTAAAGATCATTTTTAAAACTTCTCAGAATATGACTTTTCCCATTTGTCGTTTGGCTCTTATACAGACAATTAAGATAAACCACTCCTAGGGAAAAACTTTCTCAGAATCTCAGCTTCTCAACGGTATAGTCAATTTAACTTTTACTTTGCTAATTAGGGGAGAAAAGTATATATATATATATATATATATATATATATATATATATATATATATATATATATATATATATAGGTATATATACTTTTCTCCCCTATTTATTATATATATATATAAAATTCAGGATAATCGTCTTGACTAGTAAAAATTCGATATAAACGAGAGCTTTTAAAGAAGGTAGTGCGGACCATGCTAGTTTTGTGTTTCAATGCAGTTTTTTATTTTTCCATAATAGCGACGTTTCCAGCGAGCTTTCCAAATATAGAACTGGTGGTGCAGCAATGCCCCTTAGCCGAATTTTTATGTGTGTAGGGAAGATAGGAGTTTATATGAGCAGCATGGCCTTATGGACAAATATTCTGGTGAAACTACACTGGTGGTGCGGCATTGCCTCAGGAGCAAATTTTTACGTGTATAGGGAAGATGGGAGTTATATGTGCAGCATGGCTATATGAGCAAATATTCAGGTGAAACTGCACTGGTGGTGCAACATTTCCTCATGAGCGAGGTTTTACGTCTTAAAAGAAGATATGAGTTCACATGTGCAGCAAGACCTTATGAACAAATACTATTGTTGTGCAACTAAACTGGTAGTGCAGCATTGCTTCATGAGCGAATTTTTTCGTGTGTAGGGAAGATAGGGGTTTAAATATGCAGCATGGCCTTATGAGCAAATATTGACGTGCAACTGCTCTGGTGGTGCGGCATTACCTCATGAGCGAATTCTTACGTCGTAAGGGAAGATAGTTCACATGAGCAGCATGGCCTTATGAGCAAATATTATGCGAAACTGCACTGGTGGTGCAGCATTGCCTTATGAGCGAATTTTTACGTGTGTAGGGAAGGTAGGAGTTTTTATGTGCAGCACGGACTTTTGAGCAAACATTATGCGTAACTGGAGTGGTGGTGCAGCATTGCATCATGATCGAATTTTTACGTGTGTAGGGAATATTTATTTTCATAGTTAACAGAAACATGTATTAAACATGTATTAATTGTATCCCCTCTCCCCCTTTCCAATCATTGACCCAGTATGGTGATTAAAACCCACTAGAAATATTCATTAATACATAAAGATTACCTACATAACGACGGAAAAGAAAGAAAAACTTTTGTGAAATTGAAACAGGAAAAAACCGAGCTTTCACGAACAGAAACCGGAACAGAAATTTCCAAAACAGCTAGGTACATGCAATAGGTTTGAAGGCCCACAATTTTTTTGAAAATTCTAGCTATTACATACAGGCAACAAACGCCCATTTAGCGATAAATTACTTGTATTTTCAGGTATTTTGAGCAGATTTTTTTTTTTTTTTTTTCCACACTTTTTCTGACCCTCGAACGATTTGATATTTCGACCACACCTCTACATTAAACCATTCCGAAGAATCTGTATTTTTATTGAACATCTAGCTATGAAATATAGACTCCAAACAACCGTTTGGTGCTAAATTATGTATAATTTAAGTTTGTTGACCATGAATATTTTTGCACACTATCTAACCCTCGAACGATTTGAAATTTTCACACTTACATTCAAGACTTTTGTAGGCCCTATATTTTTTCACGCTTATAGCTATTGTATAAAGGCACCAAACAACCATTTAGCGCTAGGTTACGTGTTAAGTTGGACGAAAGTCAATCAATCTTCGATCAATCTTATGTGTAAAGATGATGATAAGTTGTGGACGAAACGTCGGCGTAAGGATAAAACTGATTTATTGACTAACCCTCGAGAACCTTAACACCTTGTTTTAAGAAGAAGTGGTCGAGAACTCTACATATTATATATATATATATATATATATATATATATATATATATATATATATATATATATATATATATATATATATATACATGGGCCCCCCGGATCTTTTCTCTTTTGTAATGCGTAGAAAACGATTGATTGATTGATTGATTTCTTTATTTATTGATCAGGTAACAATTTAGGCCATAAGGCCCACTCTTACATTGTCCCTGAAATTCAAAAAACAATCTTATCCTCAAAACAATCGTACATACTATAACATAGGTAGGCACTGGAAATAAATAAATAAAAAATTTCGTACTTCAATGAAACAAATAAACATAAAGATTTCTCCTTTACATCATCGATAAATGTACAATAAGTAAAATAATTGTTAATAATATATTATCCTTAATTGCAGGTGGTATTCTTCTCCAGATGCTCACCAAATACAGGCAGGCATCTGAAGAAGAACACCAAAATTCACATTGTTGCTCCGTTCCCAAATACCTAGTCAAAGTTCTTCCTCTGTATTTACTTGCACTGTTAGGCGTTCCTTAAATCTTTTTTTGAAGGTCTCTACCGTTATGCTAGTGTCGAACATTTCCGAGTTTTCATTATAAATTCTTATGGCTCTAGCACAGAAGGACTTGTTATAAATACTCGTTCGGTGAAGGGGCATTTGAATGAGGTTCGCGGCGTTTCGGGTCTCTCTTTGGTGGATATTTGCCATGAACTTAAATTTATCGCACAGGTACGGGGGCGTACCGAATTTGAGCACTTTGAATAGCTGGGTTGCCGTAGACAGCTTTAATCTGTCGGCAACCTTTAGCCACTCTAGCTCTTTATAGTAAGGCGTCACGTGAGTGTCTAACTTTAACCTGAAAACAAATCTCACGATGGCATTCAGAGCTCTCTGAAGTAGTAAGGACAACTCTTGAGTTATGTCGCAAAAGGCTAAACTTGCATAATCAAAATAATGCAACAGAAGAGTTTGTGCTAACTGCAGCCTGATTTTGAACGGGAAATCTATAGCTATCCTTCTCAATTGATAAAGTCCTCTATATACATTGTTACAGATGGATGTTACCTGACTTGACCATGACAGCGTATTTGACATCAAAATTCCCAAATTCTTTACTTCAGAAACATAGTCTAGCTCAGATCCTCCTACACAGATTTTAGGGCATTCGTCCAGGTTTACTGAGGAGATCAGCCTGGTATATCCGACAATGAGAGCTTTTGATTTAGCAGCGTTAATCCCCATGCCGTGCTCGGCGCACCAACATTCTAATTTACGCATTTCAACGTTCATCACCTCTACACATTTATTAATATCTCCCACTCTGCATGATCTATACACCTGGAGATCATCGGCAAACATCATACAAGATGCGTCAGTGAAAATTTCGGGTAATTTATTGACAAAGAGGGTGAAAATCTTGGCAGACAGAACACTTCCCTGCGGAGTACCTATCTCGATATCGAGCCACGAGGACAACTCTCCGTCGGACGCTCTAACGCATTGCCGACGCCCAGTTAAATATGATCGGAACCATGCTATCATCTGGTCAGAGAAACCTGCTTCATACATCATGGCTACTAACAGATCATGTTGAACCCGATCAAAAGCTCGGGAAAAATCAATCATTATCAGAATGGTGACCATTCGCTCATCCATAGCCCTCCTCATGGAATCCAATACCTCTACCAGGGCTGTTTCGGTACTAAAACCCCTGCGATAAGCTGACTGTCTATCGTTCATGATTCCATTTCTAGAAATATAGGAATCCAACTCCCCGTAGACGATTTTGTCAAACACCTTACCCGCTGCACACAGAATACTAATTCCTCTAAATTCGCTAACATTCGAGGGTTTATTGCATTTCTTTAGTGGTATAACAATCGCTTGTTTCCACATAACAGGATACTCTCCGCACTGTAATGAAACGTTGTAGATGTGACACAAAATAGGTGTGACAACATCAATCAGTGTGTGCAAAATTACTATTGATATCCCATCACTACCAATTGATGTGGATTTTACCGCCATCAGAGCTTTTCTTACCATATCTTCCGTAATAAGGCCCATTTCAAAAACATCAGCGTTTCTAGAGGTGCTCATGTAATTTTTAATCAAATTACTGGAAATAGGTTCAGCGACAACCCCACAAAAATGGGCATTGAGCTCCTCTATCGAAACTGGTATAGAAGACAGTCCGCTTTTATCACTTCCAATTCCATAACTACGCATAATATTCCACAAGTCCCTAGGATTCTTGGTTTTTTGGAGAAGCCCGTTATGATGCCGGATTTTGGCATTTCTCAACATCTGTTTTACACGGTTACGCAACTTTTTATACAAATTGTGGATTTCCGCGCTTTTTGATTTCCGAAATATCTTGTATGCCAAATCACGTTCCCTCATCAAGATTCTAATGTCCTCTGAGATCCATGGTGCTGGTGACTTTTTAGCTTTTACTCTGACCAACGGACAATGTTTGTCATAAAGTGCCAAAACTAACATGGAAAACAATTCAACTTTTTTATTGACATCCAGTTCAGTAAAAATTGAACTCCAATCAAGTTCCGCGGCTTCCTTAACAAACAAGCTTTCATTGAATTTTCTCTTGGATCGGACTGAAATTATTTCATTGCCACTAGTCAGTTTTTTAAAATTTAAATTGCAAAAAATTAAGTCGTGATGAGACAACCCAGGTGCAGCTACCTGGCCATGCATACGAACGACACTATCATTGTTAACTATTATCAAATCCAGCAAAGTTTCAGAGTGCGTTGTATGGTAAGTTGGATTGAAGGGCAGATAGGTCAAGTTATAGGTTCGCAATAATCTCGATAACTGTTTGGAATGAGCGGATTCCGATAGCAGATCAGAGTTGAAATCGCCCATGAGTATAATGTGTTGGTGAGTGGCTGACAAATTCCCAACTATCTGAAATACTGCATCAATGTTCCCTATTTTCGGTGGCCTATACACCACACCCACAACTATGCTCGTGCCCTTACATTCAATCTTAACAAATATGTATTCAGGATTTCTCGAATACACAGAATCCGAACGTGCTAACTCCGTCACTACCAAACCTTTCTTTATTAATATTGCTACACCTCCACATCTCTTTCCCACTCGATCATTCCGTATCCATTCATATCCCGGAATATGAACTGATAAAGAGGAAATTTCCGGTTTCAAAAACGTTTCGCACAACCCAAATACATCGAACAACTGCTCAGACATGATATCCCTGAACTCATCCAAGTGACCCATAACGGATTCGATGTTGGCATGTCCGAAATTTATACCTCCTCGAATATTTTCATAACGGGCCTTCAAAAACTCAGAAGTGCTAACCATGACTATCACCGACACTAACAAACATAATTATTGAACGGTACATAATATTATTGAACTTCTGCATACACAAAACTATATAATGAATTGGAGTGTAAATTTTAATAAATTGATGACTAAAAAAACTTTGATGCAGGATAGAAAAAATGAAATATAAAAAATTATTACTGATTAGTCCAATTTTTCCGCCGAGTTGTGTTCCGTGGGGGTCCAATTTCTTCAACCTGATCCGCCGGGAGTTGATCCGTTTTTTGAGTTCGCGTTGTCAACCACCTTTCTTGCATCCATCGGTGCCGAATTTTCATCTTTTCGAATCATCACCTGACCATTTCTTACCCAAACGAATTTGTAACCATTCTCCGCTTTAAAGCCTTTCGCTCGGTTCAAAAGTTGGCGGTTCGAGAAGGTGAGACTTTGATTGACAAATATTCGATTCGATACACCATCGATCATTCCAAGATCTCGAGTCGATAAATCCTTCTTCTTTCGGACTGAAGAAACAAAACCATCCTTATCTAATCGGCGGACAAAGCTCACAGCGATAGTTCCCGGTCTATCAGATCCAGTAGCTGGGCGCCTTCGATAACAGTTGTCGATCATAGATCGATTGAAATCGAAGTTGATAACTCGGCTGATGTTACCCATAATATCAATAATAGATTCGCCCGAAACGGCCGGGATACCAGTAATTTCCACTGTTTTATCAAGCGCGCTCTGCTCGAAATCACCGATTTTAGCTTCAAGGGAGTTAACGCGTTTCTCCAGCACAGTGTTCTTGGCAACCAGATCTTCATTTAGTTGACGGAGTGAAGTGATTTCATTACGAAGTGCAGAAATAGCATCAACGTTCTCCTGGATCAGATCGGAGTAAGTGTTCATGTGTTCCTTCAAATCTCTAATTTCCGTGGTACTTTCGTCCAATTTCTTGGTCATCACCAGATTATTCTCCCTAAATTCTTTCCTGAACGATAAGATCAGTTCCTTCAAGGTATCATCCGAAACGATAACATCACCTGTAATCTCGGGAAGTGCCCCCGCCGGTTCGATAGGTTCAGGATCAGGTTCACAGTCACTTCCATATTGTGAAGGTGTTGGGCTGTTCTTCTGGGATCCAGTAGGTGTAGAGTCCGACATCGATTTCCGCTTGACCTTGAGGCAGGTTTCACACATCCATCTTTTTTTGTTATCCCTATGAAACAAGAAATCATCTCGCGAGAAATTAACGCATTCTAGGTGAAATTGATCGCGACAGCCGTCGCATTTCATCCTGTATGCGTTGTTAGCAAAACCCTTCTTGCAAGTGGGGCACGATCGCGTTTGTTTCCCGTACATAACTCGAAAAAGATTGAACAACAAGGCGAGAGTAGAAGTTAACACCACGACTGCTGAGGACTGACTGGAGGTCAGTAGCAACGAGGATAATTTGCTATGCAAATTTCGGGAGTTGTACGACCAAAAAAAATTTGACCAGTCAACAGGATTTGAACCCACAATCTTCGTCTCACGAGAAAAAAAAAAAAAAAAAAAATCGGGAGTTGTACGACCAAAAAAAATTTTACCAGTCAACAGGATTTGAACCCACAACCTTCGTCTCACGAGACAAATTTCGTTACGGACATAACAAAAAAAATTATTGGGGGTGGCCTAAGAATTGCATAGCAATTAATATATATACCGGGTGTCCCCCAAAACGTCCCCCCCCCCCCCCCTGCTAAAATCTTTGTGTGTGGGCCAAAAAAAAAATTTTTTTTTTTTTGAATCTTAATATTTTTTTGTAAGGATCTCATAAATAGTGCGCAATTGCGAAAATATGCGCAACCGACATCAACTTTGTTTTTCCAAATAGGAACCCCTATTTTTTATTGCAGATTCGAATTCTACGCTAAATTTTATGAATTTAGGACCCCTCAATCGATTTTTTCCATGGGGCGCAACCCGCTCAGCGAGCGCTCAAAAATGCGCAACCCCACTGTTGCGCCAAAAAGTGAATGTACGATGTACCCAAGTGTTGCACATGATATTTCTGTATTTTTTCACCCTGAATCACGTGGTAATGGCCGTTTTTTGATTTGACTACGTTTTCATCGAATTTTCAACGAAAAATCAATTTTATTTTTAAAGGCTGCTTTTTTACCTACAAAAGAAAAAAATTCAACTTTCCCTCCTCCTTTCTCAACTCGGGCTGGGGACCGGCTATGGCGGAGTTAAAAGAAAAGAACATTACACATCTGCTAAAATAAAAAGTAACCTCCCGTGGAAATTAAAAATGAAAAAAAAAAAAAATTATCTTCTAACTAGTTTAAACTTAGAGCAACTGTTCAAAGTGGCTCCCTTCTTGTGACACGCAGAGCTCTGCCCGGCGCACCCACTCTTCGTTGAGGGCTCTCAAAACGGACTGGGCCTCCACACTTTGCGCAGCTGAGTCAATCCGTCGTTGGAGTTCAGCGACGCTGTCGATTGGGGTTAGATCCTCGTACACCTTATTTTTCAAATACCCCCAGAGGAAGTAATCAAGGGGTGTAAGGTCCGGCGAGCGAGGGGGCCAAAGTTTGGGTCCACCACGACCAATCCACCTCTGTCGAAAACGGCGGTTCAGGAACCTCTGGACGTGCCTGCTGTTATGAGCTGGAGCTCCATCCATTTGGATCCACATCTGCAACCGAGTTGCGAGCGGCACACCTTCCAAGAGAACTGGGAGATTTTCTCGAAGGAATTCGAGGAACCTGTCCCCAGTAAGTGTTCCATCGTAGAAATAAGGTCCTACGAGTTGGTCTCCCAGCAAACCGCACCAAACGTTTGTTGATATAACAACTTGATGCCGGGTCTGATATGTAATGTGGGGGTTTTCGGAAGACCAATAACGATAGTTCCATTTATTTAGAACACCGTTGCTGGTAAATTTTGCCTCATCAGTCCAGAGACAAATCGATAGGAAATTTGGAATTTGTTCCCGTAGTACGTCAATAGAGGCGAGGAAGTCAAGCCGGCGACCTTCATCTCCTAGACGCAACCCTTGCACGGTGTGCACACGGTATGGGAAGTTGTAGTGCCGGAGAACTCGGTGCACTGTTGTTTTTGACAATCGCAATTGGCGCCTAGCACTTCGGAGTGAACAACTGTGATTTTCCTCAAAGAACAAGAGAATTTCCAATTCCTTATCGAATGATGGGACCGATGGACGTCTCACCTGAGGCCTAGGTCTAATCACAGACCCACTCCGTTGGAATTCTCTCACCGCACGGAAAATAGTTTTTTTGTCCGGATGTCGTCGATCTGGAAACTCCTCACGGTATGCTCGAACGGATCTGTTGAGGACGTTGTTCGATCGAAAATAAATTTCAACCATCGACGCTTTCTCTTCTCTCGAATAAGGATTCACGGGACGCCGTGGCATGATGCGATAAACATAAACTAGCATTGACTGAGCTCGTATCATTTGGATCTGAACTACAAGCTCGACTTTTCACTTATCTTAAGCGACCTTTTGCCACTTCCGAGTAGAAACAAGGATCAGGTGATTGTTTACCTTCTCCACACACTCTACTTTTAATTTCTCAAACACAATAAAATCTAATGAGAGATGACCCCTTGGAAAGAGGTTTCCGAAAAGACAGGACGGTTTTGCCCTTAAAAAAGCAGCCTTTAAAAATAAAATTGATTTTTCGTTAAAAATTCGATGAAAACGTAGTCAAATCAAAAAACGGCCATTACCACGTGATTCAGGGTGAAAAAATACAGAAATATCATGTGCAACACTTGGGTACATCGTACATTCACTTTTTGGCGCAACAGTGGGGTTGCGCATTTTTTGAGCGCTCGCTGAGCGGGTTGCGCCCCATGAAAAAAATCGATTGAGGGGTCCTAAATTCATGAAATTTAGCGTAGAATTCGAATCTGCAATAAAAAATAGGGGTTTCCATTTGGAAAAACAAAGTTGATGTCGGTTGCGCATATTTGCGCAATTGCGCACTGCGCAATTTTTTCATTTATGAGATCCTTACAAAAAAATATTAAGATTCAAAAAAAAAATTTTTTTTTGGCCCACACAAAGATTTTAGCAGGGGGGGGAACGTTTTTGGGGACACCCGGTATATATATATATATAATATATATATATATATGTGTGTGTGTGTGTGTGTGTGTGTGTGTATGTATGTAAAAGTACTTAAATATAGGAGTTGTTTCCGAATGTCACTAAACGGACTTCAATGAAGAACATTTTTATTTTAAAATTTTCGAAGCCATCGCGATAGCTTCATTTTCTACGAAAATTCCGTCGTCACTAGCAATCTGTCGTGGAATTATCTGAAATGGGGCCAAACTAATGATTTCTCCACTTTCGCCAAGCTTTCGATAAATTTGTTATCTTCTTCAGGGCCTATAATATACAATACAACAGCTCAACCCTTAAAAAAACGGCGAACTCATAATAGATGATAAATAAATGTATAAACGCAAAAACACTCCAGCAAGACACAAGTATACTATAGGTAAAATCAGCTAACTTACTCAGAGGTGAACTACAGCGTAAATATCACACTACTCAGCGACCAACTGATCAGTAAATTCATCACAGGTTGCAAACAGGTACCAAAATAGAACAGGTGCACAAATCAACAACTTCATATCAAGGGATGCTAATACCAATAACGGAACAAACGACAACAACCAACCAACACTCACCAACTAAATGAAGTAACTATACCAGTCTATTGAAGATTTAGAAAGAAAAAAAGGAAGAAGAAAATTCGGCCCTGGACCCCCTGGTTGCTTTCCGCTTTGAGCCTTCGGCTAAAATGCTAAAACATGGAACATGTTCTTCCCGCTAATTCGTAAATGTATATAAATTTAAAACTACGACATAAATGTTTTACTAATCGAAATTAGAACAGAGTACCTAGGTAGGTAATTTTCTGTTATGGTGCGCGTCTACAATTACTATAACCAAGATTAAGTTCTCAACCAAGTGAAAACAAAACAAGTGGGCATTGTTTACTATATCAATTTATAACATAAATAATTATAAAACTACGACTTGAATAGAAGAAGAAGTATGGAAGAAATACGTGATAAATCGAGAGCTTTCCAACGAGTGGAGAACGATTTTTGTCCGGTGAAAGCTAAAGAAGTTTCATTTCCCCAGCAACGGCATGGTTGTACGTGAAAATCAAAAAAAAAAATTTTTTTCGTGACACATCCGCGTAACGTTTTTCGCTAGTTAGTCCAAGGCTACAGCATGTTCCATGCTAATAACATCCGGCAATCACAAAATTATACTAATAATTTGATTTACTTTATTTCGTCACTAGCAATGACCCTTGCCTTTACATCAAAAGTGCCTGTACTCGACTTGCTAGTGACGACTGACTCCTCCGGAAGGTATGTAGATGCTGAATTTATTGTTTATTCATTTGTGATTGTTATCTGAATAAATTCCCTCTTCTGATCTGAATAAATTCTCCCCCAGTTCCGCTGACTCCAGAGCCGGTGACAGGAGGAGAAAACCCTGACAATGTGCATCCCCATAAAATTTGAATATTTCTCTATTTAAGAACAAAATTGACACCAGTAGCAATACCAAACAGAACTGGTCAAGACCAAGAGGTTCAACTTTCAGACTATGTGTGTCTCTCCACATAAATATTGCATTTCCCTCGAATTTAGCACAAAATTGACTCTAGTAGCATCACCAAATATATCTGGTCACGACTAAGATATTCAAGGAGGAACCCCAATTTTTACTTAAACATAATACAGATCATCAATCAAATAATAAGCTCTGAAGAGGCCATATATTGGCGAATACGCTCAGCATATAGCATTAAACCGCATTATCAGAGAAGCCTGTAAATTTCTCTACCCTCAACCAAACCTCATAATTTTTACCCACCCTATATCATTTTTATACAACATCCTGAATGGTCGCGTCGATTCTCCCCACCTTCTGGAAATGGTGAATTTGTTGGTACCCCGTTCCGCCTCACAATCCAACAGCTTATTTCGGACACCTTTCTCGCCAACAAACTACATGTACCACCGCCCCCTGTCTAGACCTTCACGTACAGCCAACTAACTTCTAAATGCATGTCCAGATGTCAACCTTTTCAAAACCTCATTAGCCTCACTTCGCTCGAAAGTGAAAAACTTGTGTGGAACCACCCTTAACTTTGGTCAGTAAACTTTCTTTTCTTCCATCTATTTTCTATTCAATTTTACAGTATGGGTCATTCCACGCGAACGGCCAAACTTTTTTTTTCGATATTTTTTAAAAGTCCTGATATTCTAGTATGCTGTACCCATTGGTAATACAAGCTAGGAGCGACATTTTCAGACCCCTTCTTCTCCCAGCCTTCTCTCAACAACTGTCCGAAGTTTAGGGGTGTACGCCAAACACTAACTTTTGTTTTAATTGCTCGACCGTTATTGTGCCCAAAAAAATAAGTAAGGTGGCCAATTCTTATGATAAACTGTCTGCTCTTTCTGGTAGTCATGTCTAAATTTACAAAAAACGTAAGCTTCCTCATGAAAACTCAAAATAAAAATTTCTTTTTCACATTTTATCAATTTCGCATTTTTTGAAAAAAAATTTTTTGATCTTAAATCATACCTACTAGTATGTAGAATACGAGGTTAAGAGGACGTAATGGGCCGACAAACGGTTTGTCACCAGTGGTACTTAATGTACGGCCTGTACTCCCAAAAAACGTAAGCTTACCCATGAAAACTCAAAATAAAAATTTCTTTTTCACATTTCATCAATTTCGCATTTTTTGAGAAAAAAAATTTTCGATCCTACATCATACCTATCAGCATGTAGAATACGAAGTTAAGAGGACATAATGGGCTGACAAATGGTTTGACGCCAGCGGTAGGTACTCAATGTACGGCCTGTACTGCCAAAAAACGTAAGCTTCCTCATGAAAACTCAAAATAAAAACTTCTTTTTCGCATTCATCAATTTCGCATTTTTTGAAAAAAAAAAAAATTTAAATCTTAAATCATACCTATTAGTATGTAGAATACGAGGTTAGGAGGACGTAATGGGCCGACCAACCGTTTGACGCCAGCGGTACTTAATGTATGGCCTGTACTGCCTAAATAAAAGAAAAATTGAGTTTTCATTATAAAGTCCCCAGTTTATCAAATTTGCTTAGAACTAACTTCACATTTGACGGCACATCAGATAGGTGCAAAGTTTATCATGAAAATTCAATTTTTCTTTTATTTTGATAGTTCAGGCCGTACATTAAGTACCGCAGGCGTCAAACCGTTTGTCGGTCTATTACGTCCTCTTAGCCTCGTGTTCTACTTACTTACTTATTTATTTCAATAATACGGGCAAGCCCGTAAAAAAATGGAGCATAAAGGAATTCACACTTGAGCATGCGCAGAATGAAGTATTGATTTGGGCCGCGGTAATTTACGCTATTTATTTTCTATCTTCTCCTCATGTATTGGGCTTGCCCGTATTATTGAAATAAATAAATAAATAAACCTACTAAGGACAAGGCAACAATCCATAACCAGTATTTAAATGCTGTATTTATTGTTTATTCGTTTGTTATTGTTATCTGAATAGATTCCTTCTCTCCCGACTTCCAGAGCCGGTGACAGGAGGAGGTAACCCTGACGAACAAGAGATGAGGTCCGAACGCCACCAAAGGTTATCGATTGCGAGGAGGCGCCTTCCAAGTGGTGGAAGTGATCAGGGCGATGATTGAACTGGCGTTGCTCCGTCAGTATTTACAAGCCGCCGCTCAACGACCAGCACGTGGCGCTGGGCCTCGTAGTTTCGAGGGGCCCATTGTGATCCTACGGCCCTTATTAACAAATTTTATTACATTTCCTTCACGCCTGCTGCTCCCGCACTTGTGCCAGCGCTCGACACCGGATTAAACTTTTTCACTCACAATGGACTCAAACGCTCCCCTCCCGCCGCTCGAAATACCTTTCCTACATTCCGTTCGGCTATTATGTCCCGCCCTGCGATCTCTCTGTACCTTCCTTTGAACTGACTTCAACTGATATTGCAAAGGGATCTTATAGGGTCATAGTTCATTCTCTCATTCTCATCACGCCAAATGTGGGCAAGTAATTCAAATGCGACTGATGATTTCACAAAGGTTTATTATTTCTGTATTAAATAGCCTTTCTACGCAGATCTACTCACAAATATTGAACGGACATTACGGTACATAACCTAAATATAACCTAAGCACCTACCGGAAGAACTTAAATTACATACCTATATGAACTAAATCACTCGCGACGTTGTTGTGAAAATCCATTTCAATAAAAAACGAAAGTTAAGGAAGAACGTAGTCTTATTCCACGAAAATACAGAATCACAATGTTACATGCATTTCGAAGGTTAGGTCATCATCAGATACAATTACCTGCTATTGTTATTTTGCTTCCGAGTCTACCTAAAGGTAGCAAAAGCATTGTTTTCACTTTCGGGAGAAAAAAAGTTTTGGTCTCCAAAATCAAAATTTCCACTCGCATTTTACGTTTTAGACCATTCTAAACAACTTTGGTTCCGTGTCTATGTGTGTGTGTGTGTGTGTGTGTGTGTGTGTGTGTGTGTGTGTGTGTGTGTCTGTCGTGTGTTCGCAAATCCTTGTAACAAGCTTATTTTCCACAGTTTTCATCCGATTTGGATGCATTTTCGGAATACAGGGAATACCTATCAGTTTCATTGTTACCAAATCAATACTTCATTCTGCGCATGCGCAAACGTAAATTCCATTATGCTCCATTTTTTCACACTCTAGTCGTTCGATTTCGCTTAAATTTGGATGATAGTTGGAAGAAGATGACTTGATTACCTCATATCAATTTCAACTCGATTGTATCATTAATAGCTACTGCGCATGCGCCAATGTGAAATACTTGTAATGACCTTAATTTCCACAGTTTTCATCCGATTTTGATGGAATTGTCAGCGAATGCGCGGTTTAGGTTGTAGATGGTCCGTACCTATTTCATTGTTTTCAACTCATCAGTTCATTCTGCGCTTGCACAAACGTAAATTACATTGAGTATCATTTTTTTATCGTTTCTTAATTGACCAATTATGACATTTCACGCTACTTCTTGCTCTTTTCCGCTATGGAGTTTTTCAAGATCATTTAAAACTTTTCAATTATCTACATATTCATGATAGGTAAACGAGGAAGCTATGTGCCACACCCAACTTGGCAGACGGTTTTGTTCTTCTTCTGCCCCAAAATCATGTGATAGATAGAAAGATGAATGATTCATTGACATCACAGAAATAATAATGAAAATATTACACTTTATATAATGGAAATTAAACAGACCATTATTTATATTAGTGTTGTCAACTTATTGTCGGCGATGGGCAAGCCCGTGCTGCCGACAAGAGTCGGAACTGAGCTCAAAAGCAGTACAACAAAGTACGATTCCTCGAAATACAGTAAAAAGAAAAAGAAGAAAATATTTCTATAAAAACTAAAGTAGGTACATAATCGGAATGCAACGTGGAACCAGATTATTTTGTTACATAGGTACTAGCCATAATATTTTCTAAGGGGATGTAACCAACTGAAATCAACCAAGAGTATACAATTCTTCAGCTTTTTGTATCCATCTCGGTTACTATTGAAAGGTGATTTCAGAACTGTAGGTAAAGATTTGTGCACTACATGTATTTGTGCATTGTGCATTGGGTTTTTTGTAAGCATCATGTATTACATGTGACAGTTTAATATCCTCAAAAACTCAGTATTTCTCAATTTTTCACTTTTAGAGCGGATTTCGACATTTTTACAGCGGACTCGAGCCCGATTGATGTGTGTACTAAAAAATTCGAGTAATGGGTCATTTCTTCATGACATTTTACGTATAATTCAAATTTGCAATAAAAAATTTATGTTCGCATTTTAAAAAACGATGTTGGTGTTAATTGAGAACGTTTGCGCAAGTGCGCAATGCGCAATTTTGTCATTTTTGAGATCTTTTGAGATCTTTAAAAAAAATCGTTTGAAAAAATAATTTTGTTCTTTTTTTTAGTCATAAATAACGATTTTAGCAGTGGGGGGGGGGGGGCTGTATATATGTGTCATTCCGCACGATAACTCTCATTAGGATTGAGATAAAAACTCCGTTCTTGGGCCAAAAAATCAAGCTTTTCATCAAATTGGCCAAGTTTCAAAGAATGTGCTAGAAAAAATCACTAAAAATGTATAAAAACGGCTAAAAAATTTTAAATCTTTTTTTTTTTTTTTAGCAGTCTTTTATTCAAAGAAGTTTATCAACGATGGACTAGAACATTAAAAAATGTATGCCCAAAATTATGCTGGAAAATTACATTAATATTTGCTAAAAATAGATACCTAATAGCTACAAAAAAACTGAAAATCAAACATCTTTTTTGAATCACAGAATACTATTTAAAAAGAGTTTATTTGCCATAAATTTGGCATTGAACAATTTCCTTGCTCTCAAAGTGCTTAAATTTGATAACAGTGTAACATAACACAATACGATAACGAACAAAAATTTGCTCAAACGGTCATGCTGCATGAGTGGGACTTTTCTGTTCGTTAAATTTTAATGGATGTTGAGAAGCGTTGAGACTGTATGGGGCATGATGGCAACTTCTTGTACCTAAATTGTTCGGCGTGAGCAGTACAGGCTGAGGTTAGAATGCAATGAGGTTAGAACTCAGTAAGAAGAATTTATCTAATCAATCTTCAATTAGCATGAGACGAAAAAAAATAAAAATAAATAAAATAAAATAAAATAAATAAAGAAACGCGAAGTAAAAATTTTTAATTCCATCACACGAAGGCATACCTCTCAATAATATTATTATATATGGGAAATACTAAAACCCGCACGACCTAGCGGTCTTGAAAGATGGAAAAACGTGCGCCGTTCATGTGACGAATAGCAGATGGACATTTACCCAATTCGGATTCTTTATATTATCTTTATTATTCGAATTACGAAGATTTGTTCACGAATTTTTCTTTTATGAGAATTTTTAGCATAATTAGAATGAATTTTTATCACCATGAAGAACCCTAAGAAGGTCGAGGAGCTGAGGTCGAAAATGGGTAGTAATTTCAGGAGAAGGTTTGAAATTAGATTTTGAAAATTCAGTCCATTCTGACTGAAAAAAATCTTCAATCTGCAATTTCGAAACTGATGGAATACAAATTGGAACCCCCATAAAGATGGCGGAATTCGTACATTAAAATTATTTAAAATTTACAATACTGGTGTACTTATAATATAACTAACCACCCGCACTCCTGCAGTTTATCGATTTTGACGTGAAATTTTCAAATATTAATATTTGAACTCTCTTGCGATAGTTAGAGACTAGAGATGAGTCGATACCTAAAAAATCGATTCCCGATTCTCGATACCGACACCATCGGCGCATAATACCTAACTTGCCTGTAGGTGAAAAACAAAAATTCCTCTTGAACTAGTAATATATTCAAATTTTTTTGTACAACATATAACTTATACTTACAAAAAATTGATCCCAATATATTTGCAAAATGAGGTAATTTGCAAGGCAGCCTGTTATTGCTAAACGCGGTTTCGCGAAGCAGTTCCAGGGTGACGTATGCAAAAGAACTACTGCTCATTAGAGGTGTGCGAAGTTGTTACGTTTTGGTCGCGGCTGGAACGGCTACACGACGAGCGTGGGACGGTTACACAAAGTTGTTACGTTCCGCACATCTATCGATAGCCTCTCGCAATGAATACTGGTCGTAGATGAAGTTGTTAGTCTGATTAGCTAATACATTTTCCATCTCTATTTATTGTCATTAGGAGTTCTTGTTCCAATGAAGCTTTAAGGCTTTAGTTACTTATTAAAATTAAATAAATTTTAAAGATTAATTCTTATTACAAATTCTAAATTTCAGATTTTCATTCAAGGCTTTAGTTAACTTGATTCGTGCAAATACAAAATTTGATATCTTTTTTGTTATCTATCAAGTATCAATTAATAGGCAACTTTTATTGCCTGGGATTGATTTCTTTCTGAATAAAACAAGTTAAGCAGACTGACTTGGTTTTTTAGTTTTTCGTCGGTAACTGTAAGGTATTTCCAAATAAGACTGGCTCTAGGCTTTTATACTTGGAAAACATAGCTTTGTCTAATGCTTCTGTTGTCACAAACAAAATAACACAAGCCTACTTGTAAACAAAGTTATAATTGTAAGTTGTGTTTTGGACAATTCATGTTCAACTGCTAACTTCACACAACGGTTGCACGGTACAACCATCTTCGTTGTTAGATGGTTGCAATAGTACCGTAGTGTAATAAAACGCCCATCACCGGGCGGTATCGGCTTTAGGCGATCGATTCTCGATACCGATACCAATGCCTAAGAATCGGTGGTATCGAGAATCGGTATCGGGAATCTACTCATCCCTATTAGAGACCCTTGATGATCGTCGTAGATGATGGTCGTTGATGATAACAATCGTTTCCAATTAAGTTGAGAATCCTACTTTTTCGCTCTAAAATCACCTTCTGGACCATTGTGTGCTGGCAAAGAAGATTCAACATGAGGTATTTTCCTGTTTGGTAGTATCAGGGGGCTTCAGCCCCTCTATTGAGCTTTTTGAAGCCATTCGGTCCGTAATTATAGAGCCGCTCAGTCGAGCGCTCGGCAAACTACCGTTGTCGACGCGGTTTGAACCAGGGGGGAGGGGGTGGCTTGCAGGGGAGGGGGGGGGGGGTATGAACGCAAAGTCGGAAGAACGTCAGAGAGCTCCGGACGACAAAAAGACGAGTAATTATATTGAGGGTGGCAAAAGATTAGTCCTCTGGATTTCATTTGCTGGGATAACTGAGGCATGAGGGCAAACGGCAGAAGGGAACCTTTTGATCCTTCCACCTTGGTTTAGCTCAGGTCTTCACGGCCGTCTCCTCTCTTCACCTCATAATGAAAGAGCTTGCGGGGTTTTGTAAGCAACACAGGAGCGGCACCAGAGAGACACCAACCTCCTGCTCAGCCCTGACTTCGCTTTACCGAATTTATCTTCACCCGCCCATCTCTTCAAATCTATTCGCACGCTGTTTTAGTTGCAATATACAAAAGTAATTTCTACAACCGCTCTTTAAATTTCTTTCACTGGTATTTTGGGTCAAGGATTGTTTCTCCCGAATTTATCTCATCATCTATTTACCATCTGCTTCTATTTAAAACATCTCAGTAATCATTTATTCGTGTATTCATTTAATAAGCTTGGTTTTCGCTTTGTTTACATTGGCAGCAAAGTACAATTAAGTAAAGTAAAAAAAGAACAACTCCAATCTTTGGATGAAAAGGAAAAATACAGAATGTCAGATGTTCTCCAGATAATGAAATAGATAAATCATATGGAATAGTAAGAGAGTTACAAAGATGGAAAAAAAAGTAATACAATCTATGAGTGATTTGAAAAAGTACTGATAACCCACTGACAAAAGGTAGGAACCTAGTCCTCTTAAAATGCGAAAGACCATCGAAAAATAAAGAAAAAATCAAAATTAACAGCCTAGAAGACCGCATTAGTTTCACGTGGTATTCGATAAATAGGCCGGTGCAATTGGTAATTGTAGGCAGCATATGGCATAAAGAACAATGAGCTAGATTGGGTGGTGCAGCCAGCAACGGGGATATCCATTCTAGAGAAAAGAAATGAGCGTTTATTTATTATTTATTTACTTCGGGCAAAGCCCAAAGTCACATTGTAGAACAACAAATGTATGAAGTGTACATAGACAGATAACGAGAAGACTCATGATGTACGCAAATCAAGAGTTACAGAACAAGAGACGCTTGCAATAAATGAAAGGTGACAAACTATAAAAATTTCATAATAACAACTATATGCTGTGACGTTCTAGGACTATAGACAGATAGAGATAGAGATAGTTTTATTTGGCATCACACATAAGTGCATAACAATAGTCAAAAACAAACAAGCCAAATAAATACAAATTCAAAACTCCCAAATGATCAAATTAGCACAAATTTATACATGCAGCCATACAATTTTATAGAAGAACTATATTTTAAAAAGTCATAAAAGATATAAAATAAATAAGAAACCGTCGGCTGCAGACCAAATAGGTAGTCTGTAACCACCCAAAAGGTGGCTTGGCCGGGGCGTCCCGGCGAAGCCCGGAGCCGACCCACCATGGCGGCCTCCCGAGGGTGCACACCCTTTACTGGATATGCACCCCTAGACACGATCATAGCAATCGCTCCTCCTGAAAGCAAAACACCAGGTGAGACCGCCCCCGAGCCGACCGAGAGTCCCAAGCCAAAATACAAAAAGCCAACAATCATACAGCCAAACATTCTATAAATTACAAACATACTAAACATTCATTCATAAAATTCATCAATAAAAACTTTCATTCATAAAATCAACAAACAATAATAATAATAATAATAATAATAATAATATATATATATATATATATATATATATATATATATATATATGTATAAAACTAAACTATTTGAAATTTAACAGCAATGCTTCTAATCTTATCACAGTTCATCTCACAGCTAGCTCGAGAACTCTTTAAAAAAATTCCTCGGCTGCTGACACAACATAATATGTCATAAGACAATGGCTGCATTCAACCCTAAAACTAAAAACATACAAACGAAGATAATAAGTACGGAGAAACCACTTCGTCAGTCTTACATACAATGTGCGAAAGCAAAATACTCTTTAAAATCATAAGGTGCTAAATCTATGTCTAGACTATGACGTCTAAGCTATGTGACTGGAGCTTAGTAAAAGCTCAACAGAGAAATAATCTACTACTAAGGGAACAAGAATATTTGTAGGAACGAAGAAGGCTTTATTAATTAAACTGATCAGAGTCTTTAAACGGCGGATAAGCTACTCAGCTCGGAGTCGTGGTACCAATGCGGTAGTGTCTGGAGTGCGATAGTGTCCAGTCGTCAGCAGCAGGAACCGGGATGAGGTGTGGATCTCTTTGTAGGTCTAAGTCGTGTGATGGTATTCTCCATCAAAGGGTCCTAGGAGGTTCCTATTCTTCAAGAACTGTTAGTAGGTAGTACGGTAAGTGATTGACGTTTGCAATAACGTATTCACTAGAATAGATATAACTTCCGTATTGGGCGGTGGGGCGTTCTGGTCTATCTCCCCACGGCTAGCTCCCCCTCCATACGACTCCAATACGGAAGTTGTATCTATTCAAGTATAATAGAATAATCACTGGGAAGGATCCAATCAAAAATATAAATGTTTTTCAGGAAGAATTCTATTCAATACCACGGAAAGAAAAAAAGTGACGAGAATAGATTTTTCGGATCCCTCGTGTTTTGGTCAATCGTTCATTGTCCTATCGGCCGAACTTGGTTACTAGGAGAGGCTCCATGTAGAAGTCAAACTTGGTGCATTAGTGAAGCAGCTTAACTAGTTGATGTCGGTAGGTAGGTAAGTGCTCCCTTTCCATCAACTACTTCCTCTTAGCAGCTGCTACCTCGCTCAAATGTACAGCGTAGCTATGTGAGATCATCAGAATACAGTGTCCAAAATAAGCATTAAATAATAGTCAATCATCAATGGAGGAGGTGACCGTAGACAGATCTGAAAGATGCTGATGAAGTATTGAAATGGTCCAGGTTAACGACCGAAACTGACAATCTATTAAAGACTTCTTGGATGCGAAAGATCGGATCGTTTCGGAGGTAGTTCGTCAGACACATTGGTACCTATGTAGAATAGCTTATTATCCCTTGTGGAAAATTGTGGGGCGTAAATGTCTAATTCAGATTATAGAAATGGACGATCGACTCTGCTAGATACCAGACCGTGCAAAAACATCATCCTACGAAATCCCAAATCACATATGCCATTGTCTCTCGATGCTCTGTCGTAGCTTAAATCATCCCATCTTCTACCCCTCTTGCATGATATGTAACGCAAGAACCTTCGTTGCACACGCACCAACGAATCTTTGGCATTTGAATAAATAGGTGACCACACAGTGGATGCAAACTCAAGACAAGGTCGGACGAGTGACGTAAATAAGAGCTTTAGAGCAGCCGGATCTGAGAATTCTTTTTATTATTATTATTATTATATATATATATATATATATATATTCTATATATATATATATTTTTTTTTTTTTTTTTTTTTTTTTTCCCCCAATGCCTGCATTGCCTTTGAACAACTCACCTCATCAATATTAGTTGAAAAAAAAGTAAACAACCATTCTAGGTTGGGGCTTTTCGTCCGACTGACTCGGGCGTCGCGGACGTCATCAGCTGTCCTCCAAATAGAGGATCAGAATTCGTTCTGATGATTTCACTTAAAGCTACTCATTGCCTCGCCCCCTTGAGTGGTATGTGTTGAAAAGGATAACTCGTTATTAACCAGACTCCAAAATCTCTGTTTACTGATCTGCACTGAAGTAGAACACCACCAATTGAGTATGTATATTCAATGGGATTCATCGTTCGAGACAATGAGACAATGTAGCATTTATCAATATTAAGGAGGAGCTAATTCCTCTGGCACCCGATGTCCAAGGATAGTAGCGACTCCTGAAGTTTCAAAACGTCGATCAGACAATGCTCCAAGGAAGAAATCTTGAGGTCATCTGCAGAGAGTAAATGACCAATACCCTTCCCGAACACCTCATGAGCATCATCGACGAAAACCAAAAATAGTAGAGGGCCCAAGTGGGAACCCTGAGGAACAACAGATGTCGTATGGAACGGATCGGAAAGTGCATTCTGCACACGTATGACTAGCTGGCGATCTTCCAAGTAACTGACAGATCAAGTCAAGAATGAACCAAAGAAGCCGAATTTCTCGAGCTTTTCAATCAGAATTCTATGGAACACCCTGTCGAATGCCTTGAAAAAATCTCTATGCTCGCAATCGGCCTGGGCTCTTGCTGCAAATACATCCATAACAATATGTTCGAAGGTCACTAAATTAGTCCCACCGTTAACAGTTTATTGAAAAATAAGACATCCTCCATGAACGCCGGTCCTTCAACTCAGGTGGATTCTACTTAGCAACATCGAATTTCCAGGTTCAACCACCTTACTTTATATTATGAAAGTATTTAATTTCGAGTAGAATGAGCTTTAGTAGACTGAAATCAGACCAATATTAACGCCACTAGGTAATTTTGAAGGGCAAAAGTCAAGACGAGGGAAGGAGATGACTCACCCAAAATTAGCCCGATTTTCCATTGTTTGTAATTTGATTATTTTATGTAATAATTCAAAGTTTTGGGATCGAATTGTTTTGTTTTTTCATACTCTACAGCTGTGAAGGCAAAAATGTTTGAACATCTACTACTCCCAAAACTCATGCATTACCTTTCTGACCTTATTCCAGCAACACAATTCGGATTTCGGGGAGCACACTCTTGTCCCCAGCAACTCCACAGGCTAATAAACTGCATTCTGGAGGCATATGAGGAGCGGAAAGTGCGTCTCGGAACGTTTTTGGACACCGAAAAGGCGTTTGACAAGGTTTGGCATCCAGAACTATTATCAAAGATCAAACCTTGTCTCCCTGACACGTATTACCGTATTGTTTCATCATATTTGTCGGGACGAACTTTTTCGGTGAGTTCTAAGGGAGCCGTTTCGACATCATCAAGGTAGCATCTGGAGACCCCCCCCCCCCCCCCCCCTACATAATCTTGAACGGCCACCCGATTCCGGAAGGAGATTCGGTTCGCTAGTTAGGGCTTATCTTGGATAAGAAATTACTGTGGAGAGACCATGTGATCCAACTTGTTGGAAAAATAAGAGTCAAAATAAGACAACTAAAGGGCTTACTGCACGCAAATTTCCCACTTGATATATCCACGAAATGTCTAATTCATTTATCCCTGATAAGTCCGATCTGGATGTATTCGTGCGGTATATGGGGATCCGCAGCAAGCACTCACATAAAGCGGCTACAAACGTTACAGAACAGAGTTCTAAGAATGATCACGGGCACATCATGGTACGACCGTAACTCAACCTTTCATGCCGACATGAATATCCCAGAAGTACAGTTTGTTCTACGACAGTCATACGAAAACCTGTATTCTTCGATGAGAAACCACCAAAATACACTGCTAACGGAGCTATCAAACAACACTCCTCCTCCGCGAAACCAGAAACGGTTGAAAAGGAAAATACCCCAAGATTTTCTTTCCGATGACGGAACTGTTATACCTGTTACAAAATTTATTGCCATGTTTCATTATATTCATAAGGTTTTGGCAAGGCAATATATTCATTATATCGCCATAACATTATACAGTTTATACTGTTATTTAGTTTGTATTTCATGTAGGACAACCAATGGGTTGGAACCTGCAATCACGCAACATTTTAATTAGGTCTACAGGCCTACTATATTACTTATGCTAACATATTGTAATGTTATATTGATAACAATAAAGTTTATATTATTAAATATAATTAAACAAATTTTTTAAATAAATAAAAATACTCTACAACTTTGCTATGCATAAAAACTTCTGTAGGATGTACGGTTTAGGAATTACTAGAGAAAAACTTTAAAATGGGCAAATTAAGCATCCTTTATGAGGCCCCCATTTTGTACTCCACCAATTTTGAGATGGCAGACAAAGATTTTCTCAGTCAGAACGGACTAAATTTTCAAAATCTAATCTCAAACCTTCTCCTCAAATGAGTACCTATTTTCAGCCTGGCTCGTGGACTATCATGGTTTCATCTTTATCACGACGGAATAGGAAATTAATGGGAAATACGGCGGGGTTATGTTATGAAGAATAATCAAACGGAAAACAGGATTAGGTAAACAACTTTTAAACATGGTGAGCTGTGGGAAAGTTGCGGATCAGCGCTGATCCGTGGGTTAACCAACCCTAACAAATTGATTCCGGAATCCGTGCTAGTGGTTAAGCGTTCGTGGAACGGTCCAGGGGTAATCCAAGGAAAACTCCCGTTAATTGAACTGACCCTTAGCGGTTTAATTATATACCTCTTAATTTTCTTAATTGTTTTCACTGTTACCCCATCAAAGACTGATTAGAGCCTCCTCTCAAGCTGCAATAATTATGTTTTCAACCATTTCTTCAGATACCTTCGAGAAGAGATGGAGTGAGTGAACTTCCAGTATGATGGGAACATCGCGAACTACTGAATTATCTGATACCATCTTCTCTCACACTGTTGCAAAGTGTCTATTGAAAGCATTTGCAATATTCTTAACATTTTTTTTTTTTTTTTTTTTTTTTTTTTTTTTCGATGTTTAAAATATTTCCTCCTTCGCTTATAGTTGACGAACGAATAAGTCTCTACTTTTTACTGTCAGCGTGTGTGCGTGCTTGTGTGTTCCGCACTACATGCCGCAATTTGGAGCTATCAATTTGAAATTTGGTTTAGGTACTCTTTAGACACCCAGAACTAACAGTATAGTTTTTGTTAGCACCAAGACACCAAAATGTGGCGCCACGGCATCACCACCATGTTGTAAATAAAAATTTCAAATCTTTAGGCTTTAAAACTGCATTAAACAATCTCTGGCACTAATATATTATATATGAATAAAAAGCGAAGTCGAGTACATTATAGGTACAAGACGAACAGTTTTTTAATTTTGTGAGGAACCTGGTCGGCGGACCAACTAGTAGTAGGTATTTACGTTAGTCCGTTTCACATGCCTCCCAGTTGCTTCATTTATTGCGTACATTCCAAGTTGAACAAACTATTTCCCGCTTCACGCAGTTTCCAAGGAAAGTATGCATCTTTTAGAACTCTATTTTAGTACTCAGTTAATTTGTATTTGATTTTTGTCTTTTTTTTTTACGTACTTTCAATCTGTCATCAAAATTCGATTTTCTAAGCATCAGGCTCAGTTTCTCTTTTACCCTAAAGCCCCTCAGCAGTCCTGCTGTAATCCAGGGCTTCAGTGTTCTCTTTTCATGTGAAATCTGGCGACTGCTAATGTGAGTATTCCAATTTATATTGACTTGCGACATTTTTGCTTCCGGGTCTGCAAGGCAGCGGAAGCTTTGTTTTCACTTTCGAAATGAAAAAATTTTTTTTGCTCCAAAATCAAAATTTCCACTCGCATTTTGCGTTTCATGGCCTCCTTAACAAATTTGGTTTCGTGTCTGTCTGTCCGTCCGTCCGTCCGTCTTTCTGTCCACATTTCCTGCCATAACTTCCACAATTTCGATTTGATTTTGATGAAATTTTTAGTAATAGTGTGGGTTTAGCCCTAGATGGTCTCCTATCAGTTTCATCATGATTGAATCAGCAGTATGCTCTGAGCATGCGCTCACGTGATTTTCTTGTTACACTCATAAGTCCGTCAATGTTGAAGAGATTTTAGTCAGATTTTCAGGAATGATGCCAGGAAGGTTCCTTGAGATCCCTTACATTTATCATGATTAAATCAGCGGTATACTGTGCGCATGCGCGAGCGATTGTCTTCCTATATTTTCTTGCCACTGCCATAACATCCACAATTTCGTTTAGATTTCGATGAAATTTTCAGGAATAGTGTGGGTTCAGCTCTATATGGTCTCCTATCAGTTTCATCATAATTGACCCAGCGGTATGTTCGCGCATGCGTGAACGTAATTTTCTTGTGATAGTCATAATTCCGTCAATGCTGAACAGATTTTAATCAGGTTCCCAGGGATAATGCGGGAAAGGTCTCTTGAGATACCTTGCGACATTCATCATGATTGAATCAGCGATACGCTCAGCGCATGCGTGAACGTAATTTTCTTGTGAACTGAAATTCTGAAAATTTAATGGTGACATACTGTGAAGTCCACAAGGAAGCTTCTGTGCCATAACCTTGGCAGTGTATTTTTATTTTATATATAATTATGGGTGACCAGAGTTGGTCACCTAATAGTGCTCAATGAGCGTTACCTACGTATTCATTTCATATTTTTAAATGCAAGAAGATACCTTTCTAAGAAATTTGATACCACCCACACTCTCCTACATTGAATAGTTTTCTTTCTATGATTTTTCAAAGTTTGCACTGGTGACGTCACACCAAGTCGCAGGGGGGTCCCGCTCAGGCGGGAGGGGTGCTTTGACGTCACCAGTTTGCGAAAAAATGAAAAATCATAGAAAGAAAACTACTCTTCGTAGGAAACTGCGGTTGATGCCAAACATCTAAGGATGGGATCTTCTTTAATTTAAAAATAGCTAAAATTCATTTTTGTGCACCAATGGGTAACGCTCATTACCTAGCTATCATTCGCCATTGAAGTAACTAATTTAGTTACTTACTGATTTAGTTGTAGTAATTAGTTACTAGTCGTAACTAATTTTGCCCGACAGTGGCGAGAGATGGGTATTATCCTCAAAACCCTCGACTTATTCCCGCCACTGCCTACGTATTAAATTGACGTGCTTTTCGGACGTCTGTCTGTGTTTGCCGAGAGGTCGTTAGTGCGACACGGTACGTAAGAAAACAACCCCCTAGTCGGTCGAGCTTGACCTGCCGCTAGTTAACAAAATACGAACCCCAGGAAAAGGCGGAAGATGAACTAAGTTGCCGACACCTGCGGGCCAGCCGGGACGGCGAAAAGGCGTTTCTTCGCCACCTCTCGTCCAGGAAACTGAAGAGACCGCATGCCTTCCTCCACCACTGACAAATTATGTAACACCAGCCACAACCACCACCACCATCAGGGAGGGTCGTGTGTGGTCCGCACAACTCACCGATATACCTTCTGCCTGCTCACCACGACCGCCTTTCCTCAAAACAGATTTATAGTCCTTTATTTCCGGAGGTGCTGTTGGCTTTCCTCCTCAGCCGCTAGCTGGTGTGAACATCATCCTTCTTCCTAGCTTCCTTCTCTTTTTTTGTCTTTTTTTCGAATATTTTTTTATTTGTCACATTTCTCGACTCTGGTAACACGTGTTTGTGTTGCCTCCTAATAACAGAGTAGCTGTAAGATGCCCTCCCGAAAGAGATGATTTACGACGCTTCCTCGCACAAACAGATCCCTCTCTTTCTTTTGAAAGGAGTATCCAGGGATAACCTTATCAGCTATAACTTTCTAAATACTACGCACAGTAGGGTAAACCTGTACACTTACATTCGAACGCTCATTAAAACTGACGTCATCATCCTGGAGCAGTTTTTTCGCATAAAACGCACTAAAATAACTGAGATATGGTTGGTTTTAAGCTCCGAATCGGCCTATCCTGAAGCTTTTCTGCTTTTTTTTTTTTTTTTTTTTTTTTTGACAAGTTTTATTGCGCCAAGTAATAACAACTTATAAGTAATATTCATGTGATAAATTATTATACATTTTCTTAAGATCTAATATACTTCACTTTAGACTTATTGTTCTGATTATTGAGCCACTAGTCTTGACGTTCATTTTATTTCACTTAGTTCATGCGGTTTAGTTCTTTTAAATCTTCTAAGTAGAACTTCGGTGTCAAGGAGCTGAACGACATCCTCGTTAGCATGATCTCTGAGCCTCAAAAGGTGATTGACGGCTTGCTTGCGGATAACCTCATTGACAGATTCAACTTTCAACTCATAGTGTGATCTGCCGTTTCTGAAGTATCTGTATGCATCAACGCAGATACGCAGAACATTATTCTGAAAGCGCTGAATAATGTTGCGGTTACTTTGTGCAGTGCACCCCCACAGTTGCGCACCATATGTCCAGACAGGTTTGAGGACTTGGTTGTACAATATGAGCTTATTGTGGATAGACAGTTTTGAGTGTCTTCGCATAAGCCAGTACATTTTCCTGAATTTGATAACTAGTTCAGACTTTTTCTTTTTAACATGTGATTTCCACCTCAGTTTGGCATCGAGTGTCATCCCAAGATATTTAGCTTCATTGGCATAAGGAATCGCCTTGTTGTCAAGGAAGGCTGGCACGTAGTTGATTCTTTTATTTGTGAAATCAACATGTACAGACTTCGCTTCATTCAATCTAATTCTCCATCTTTTTGTCCAGCTTTTCTGCTTGGAAACGCTCACACACAGTAAAACTGTGCTTCCTCCCAAAAGCACAAAACGCTCACAAATTGGCCAAAAGAGATGTTACCATCGTATTGAGATTTTTATACGTCTGTTTGCTGGCGGCCACACCACCGGTGCGCCCCAAATTAATGCATTTTTTAGCTCCCGACCATGGTTTTTTTTTTTTCCTTTTTTACTAACTAAAAAGGCATCATGTAATTTTACTGTGTGTGTGCGTTTCCAAGCAAAAAAAGCTTCAGAATGGGCCGGTTTGGAGCTTAAAATCAACCATATCTCAGTTATTTTCGTGCGTTTTTATGCGAAAAAACAGCACCAGGATGATGACGTCAATTTTAATGAGCGATCGAATGTAAGAGTACAGGTTTACCCTACTACGCACAGTTAGGGTTGCCAGACATACTATAATTTATAGTATCATAATTAAATTCTATAGGTATACGCTATAAAAATATACAGGGTGTCGTTCTGCCAAAACTGCAGGAGTCAATTCTACATGTAATTTGGAACAACTTTGGTCCCCTAAAAATTGTTTTTTTCTTACCAGTTTAAAAAGCGAGTTTTTCAATTAAAGTTTCTTTTTTTCCTCGTGATTTTGACTTTACGTCACTAAATTGGTCATAATTGGTCATAATTAATTTGCTGTGTAAATTCAAATGAGAAAGAACATGTACCGTTGGAAAGAATATTAAATTTTCTATCTGATTATTATTTTCTATTATTATTATTTTATTTATCTATTTATTTATTTTTTGAATTAAGGTTTGAGACAAAAAAGCCCTCTGAAAAGCAAATTTTACCTAATTTGAGAAACCTTGAGTTTTTTCTCAAGTCAGCTGGCTAACGAACTCATCCTTACGTTCGGAAATTTTGATTTTTTTGCAGCAAGAACGGAATTTGTATCTCAATCCCAAGGAGAATTCACAGAATGTCTCAAAACGGATTTCAAAAAAAATTTTTTTTTTTTATTCCAAAGTTTTGATTTTAGAATTTTAGGAGCCATTGCAATAGCTTCATTTTCTACGAAAATTCGCTATAGGGAAACAGGTAATGTTGGAATGATGTTGCAACGCTGTCTTATCGAATTTCTCCAAGTTCCGTTTTCTTTGCTAAACCCCGACGTCCTCATTGTGAAGATCGTGGATGGCTGAGAAGACTACATCCGGTTAACATAAAATAACCCTCGACGGAAGAGAAACGTAGCTCTGAAAATGATGTCTTTTGTCTCAAAGAGTTGTCATAAGCGTTGAATTAGTTGGTGAAAGACCCCAAAAAGGGAAGGAGTTGGGAGCGCCGTTCCAACCCGCTCCAACAATTCTTGACAAAGGCCGGCTCCAACAACACTGATTGCTTCAGGTCCTTGTACTTTATCCTCTGTGAAGATCGATAAACTTAACGGAAGGAGCTTCTCAACAGACAGCCATCATCCGTTCAAGGAGAAAACGGTTTACAAGGCTCCCAGTTCGACTTCCCTTTGTCTCCGACTTTTCAACTTGAATTGATAACCAAGTTGGGCTCCGACTATGCAGATATTGCGGATGCTTTCCTCGTAACGCTGTAAATTCATCTAGGTAAACGAATTATCCGATTAGCAACCAGAATCTATCCTCCATTCTTTTAGCTAATTCTCAAAGAAAATTTAGATGGCTTCGAAATTTTATGAGTGGGTAGGAAGGGTGGGGGTGATGGTGGGACCCCCCACAAATTCCTTTCATCCATCAAAGAACACAATCCTAGATTTTAACGTCTTATATATGTATTTATATGTATATATAAATAATTATTGGAGAAGAAAATTTAGGTTCTGATATTTCGAAAAAATGTTGATCACAGAATAAAGAAGGAAAAGTAAATTTAACTTGCGTAGTCCCTGGTAGCTTGAAGCGTAATTAATGACTCCATGGCCGTGATTGCAGTAGACACATACTCAACTTGAGAATGAACAATCATAGAGTCTGTTCACCAAACCCGACCACTCCCTGTGAAAAAACATGCCAGGTCACATAGTGCAACGTTTGACGAATGCTTCGGGGTGAAAGTCTTGCGAAAATTGACAGATGCATCTAATGATCGACTGCTGCAGCAATCTGAAAGAGCACATCGATGGGTACTTGGAGCAAACCGACCACCTGGCCTCAATTTGAACGATTGAATATGTGTCTACTGCAATCACGGCCATGGAGTCATTAATTACGCTTCAAGCTACCAGGGACTACGCAAGTTAAATTTACTTTTCCTTCTCTATTCTGCGATCAAGATTTTTTCGAAATATCAGAACCTAAATTTTCTTCTCCTATTTGTGAAACTTCTTTCTTAAATAATAACTTATATATATGATTTCTTGTTTTGATTTTTGAGGGTTGGTCAAATGAATAAGCAGTTTATCTAGGCCGACGTTTCGTCCAATTTATTGAACATCTTCAGGGCTATAAGGTACAGAGGTACAAAGAAACAAAATCGAACATTAGTTTGGTGACTTATGAGTAGGGAGGTACATAACTAGGTGTCTAATGAAAGTTGAGTGTTACCTTAGATTATTATCTTCAGTGTCTTCCTTTCCTACATCACCACTCTGGTAGACCATGAAACTAACAAGTTTTTCCTTATAAAGAAACACTTATGTGAGTAGGGAATGGACAACAGTCTATGATTAAGATGCCAGGATTTGATGACAAGCTGATTATGGTGGTGGTTTCTATTGTGGATTGTATATAAATGGATGCTAGGATAGGAAGAGATCCTTACTACCTATGTATATATATTTATTTTGGAACTTATTGTTTCGACTATATATATACAAAAAAAAATCAAAACAAGAATTTCTATACTGAGTGGTCAAGAAAACAAAATGGCTATATATGTAAGAAATTTCGACAGATATATAAAATCAAAGAATGTTTTCTAGTATTTCGAAAAAATCTTGATCACAGAAAGTGGAGTAGAAATGGTTTCTTGAGTCCTGCATGTTTCAATTCGGTATCCATAGCCGTAACAGAATAATATCAGTGATGCGATAAAATCTTGACGTTGCTAATCATTTATATTGAGACCAGGGGGTCTATTAGACCCCAAAACCCACCTATGAGCTCTTTCTGACTATTGCAACTGGCGATCATTGGCTGTATCCGGCTTTTCATGAATTACTTTAGCCCCAAAGCATTCATCGAACTAACCCCAAAGAATTCATCAAAAATTTCATCCAGATCGGACGAAAACTGTGGAAAATAATCTTGTTACAAGGATTTCATATTGGCGCATGCGCAGAAGCTAATAATGATACAACAATGTTGAAATTGATATAAAATGATCAAATTGTCATGCCTCAACTATCATCCAAATTTGAGCGAGATCGGACGACTAGAGCGTGAGAAAATGATGCTTGGAAGAATTTACGTTGGCGCATGCATAGAGTGAGGTATTGAGTCAACAACGATGAAACTTATAGGAGACCGTCTGTCCCCTAGCCCGCACATCCCCTGAACATTCCATCGAAATCTGGAAACTGTGAAAAATAAGCTCGATACACGACAGACACACGCACGCACGCACGCGCACACACATACACACACACACACACACACACGGAATCAAAGTTGTTCAGAATGGTCTAAAACGTTAAATGCGAGTGGAAATTTTGGAGTCCAAAATTTTTTTTCTCCCGAAAGTGAAAACAATGCTTCCGCTACCTTTGGCAAGCAAGGAAGCAAAAATCGAGACAGGTATTGTGGAGAGTAGCCGTTACATGCATCTGAGCGGCGGCACTTAGAGAATTTAGGAAGAGGGAGGCGTTCTAAAAGGAAAGGATAAGTTAGTTTCTTGAAAAAACTGCAGCCCGGAGGTGCACTCAAAATAATTGCAGATCAAAAAGTTTCGTGTTATTATTTCAGAACTGAGAGGAGGAAAGAAACACACTTGACTGGGCCCGTAGTCAAACAAAACTTTTATTTTTCCCCCCTTGAAGTGTTGTTTCTGAGAAGTGTTCTAAAAGTGTTCGCCATCGCCCGGCGAGTAATTTACCGACAGATTTGTGTTAATAAAGGAAAGGTTTGACTCCTGTCAGGGGGGTTGAGTGGTATTCAAAGGGCCCGAGAGACCGCGGGCCGCCTGCGATCTGTTGTTCTTACGACATCATTGATCCGCCCCGGCGTCAACGTAATACAACATTAAAACGCCCTTGTTAGCTCAACAAACAACTCCCGAGTATTTTCGTATGGGACCCGGATAGCCTCTCTCCCGAGGGTTCCCCTGTTCTTCACACTTTTACGAGCCTCGGATTTTCATACATCTGGTGGATTTGATGTTTTATAAAGAACAGATTCGGTCGATTAGGTTCTGATGACAATGAGGCGCTCAGTATCAAAACCAGCTCGGTCCATTCAGAAATTTTACAGGAGAGACGAAAAACGTCCCACGTCTATGCGTTTCAATTCAAGTAAAGCGACTAGGCGTATTTTGACCCTTCATAAATCCGAAACTGTCTTACTGTAGTCATCATATGGGTGATTCTCACAGAAAAGGTCAGTTTTGAGTTTGACTTTTGAAAAAAGAAAAAGTGATCGAATCGAGCTGAAAAAAATCACAGATGCTCTCTATATCGTATGTATCGAAATTCGAAGCAAATCCAAACAGTAGCGCTTTTATTAATTCAGAAAAAAAAATATTTAAAAATTTAGGCGGACAGGTCGATGACACTAGGACAGGGCGATGATGCGACCCGTTGATTCTCACCATTTGCATCACCACCCTGTCCTGGCATCATAAAAGGAAAATTTGCTATAACTGCCAAGAAACGTTAACCCTCAACATATCAAGTCAAAAGACCGAAAAACGTGACCACTGTAGGGCGAATCCAACAAACGAAGAATGACAGAAATTCTCGAATAAGTCCTAGTAGACCTTCACAACGTTCGGCTAAGTAGATATATGTGTTTTGAATGGTCAATACGAGAATATTGGATTACTAAATGCGAGAATACGGGAATACTAGAAAATCCAAAAAACATAATAGATTTGCCTTTTTCCTCATCGTCCTTTCCTTTTCGTCATCGTCCTGTCCTCGAATTTTCAGGAGAGGACAGGTTGATGATGGACAGGTCGATGATGATTCTTCAGTTTTTCTCAAATGTTTCACCTTGTGGCAAGCTTTTTCCCAAATTCGGCATATAACATGAAACTAGACCGTTCGGTGCACAATAAAAATACCATAAGAAAAAATTGAGTTCAAGTACTCACTTAGAAAAAGTGGACAGGTTTCTGACGATTGTGATTGACCAACCCACGGTCCAGCACACATCTGCTCCCGCTGACGACCACGAGTTGACTGAATTAAAACGAATGGCGGTTTTTCTGGTAACTGAGAAGGGCGCGAAAAAAAAAAAAGCGGCAAAAAACCCGCTAAAATACAATTGTGACCGCAAAAATTCGAAAAACAATATTGGACAGGTCGATGACGGCGATGCTCCGGACACACATATTTCCATCCAAATACACTTTTCTAGCGGTTCTACATTAATTTTATCGATCAGAAACGCATCTCAGAAATCATACTGATGTAGAAAAATTGAATAAAATCCAAACTCAAAAGCGGAAAGACCTTTAATTAAAGCTTGAAGTTGGAAAGGTCGCATTGGGACAGGACAGGTCGATGACGATTTGACTATATTTAGTTAATTTTCTATTTAAAGGAATAAACATAACCTAAAAATGGAAAAAAGGGTTCTAGATAAAAACCTATACTACAATTTAAGACCTTCGCCAGCTCCCAAATCCTTATTGGGTCGCCGCAACTGGTCCGGCATATGCATTAACAATATTCATTAATTTTGAAATTCAAAAAGTATTTTGGATCAAGCTGGGTTTGTTGTAAATCGGATGGTTCACTCAAATTCGTTGTCAAAAAACCAATATTATCTACTTCAATTTTCTTTTTTTGGTATGGTGTTGCCCCACGTAAATATTTAATTGAATTTATTTAAATTATTTATTGAATTTATAATTTGAAATTAAATTGAACCTCCGGGTCAAAAGTTGAAAAAATCGCAAAAAAAATCAATTGTCAAACCTCCAGAGCCTTATTCGAGAGCCTCGTTAGCCTCATTCGACGCAGAAATAGCCCAAGTAATAGCACAAATTTTTTTCAGGTCGCCAAGTGGTGTAATTTGTACTAAAACTGTTTAAAAAAATCGTCAAAAATCGGTGAAAAACCGCGTTTTTGGTAGTTTTTAGGCAAAAGGCACGTTAAGGAGGCATTTCAGACCCATCATGTGTGGTATAGGCGATCAGCGTTAAATTTCCAACAAGAATATTACCTTTTAATAATTGAACATAAATTATCTTGGAATTAAGGATTCCACGGATTTTTTCAAACATTGCAGGTGTCGTACATCAAAAATTGTACCCTCGACCCCCCCCCCCCCCCCCCCCCCCAGGACCAGATTCGAGGGGCACGACTTTGATTTGGGGGGTGTAATCCATTATGTAATAATTTGCAGCATTTTCAACTATACCTAATTCCACATTTCTCTATTTGAGTGTCCAATGTATAACTGGATCAGAAAAAGATACATCTCGGACTTAGTGGGAGCTACCGGAAACTTGATAAATTTTGAATCAGAACCAAGTGAATTCGTCATAAAAAGCTATATTTCTTCTTAAGTGAAGTTTGCAAACTGAGAAATTTATGTTTGTTGATACTGGTACTACATATGTTAACTGCTTGAATGTTTTTGAAATTATTTATGAAGTTCATTGTGTGTTTTATTTTATTGTTGTTTCCAATATTTATAAGGTAAAGTGAATAAGCTGAATTAATAATGAATGTTATATTAATTTGAAATTTATAAAATATTTGAAATTTCTACTAACGCTGTAATACTGAATAGATTATCATTAATTGTGAGTAAATCATGTAACTGGACACCACGATCAATTTCTAAATTTTGTTTTTTATAGTTGATTCAACTGGGTATTGAAAACACTACGTTAATGATGTTTACTCTACAACTGTTTCAATTATGTATTTTTTGGAAAGCGTGCTCAAGTGTAAGGAATATACGTGTTCAAATACATTAAATAAATAAATAATTCCACATTTCTTGTAATTGTGTCGTAGTGGTGAGTGTAGTAAGTGCCTATCTAATCTGAACCTTATTAACGTTCAGGTACGCCAGCTTGTGGACTAAGAGGACATTCAGTTTTCTAAACATTATGTCTCGGCCTGTTGTAAGACCACCTCAACGAAAACAAGATTTGGACCGGACGAGGGTCTAATACTTTCCTCAGCTGTATTATTATTTGGGTTCAGCTTGCAAAACCGGATGAATGTTTGGCTCAAGGCACCTATTTAGTCAACCGACCAAGAAAAGGAGAACTCGGGGCTCGCTTTAACAGCGCGAACCACCCGAGATAACAATGAAGGCCGCCGGAGTTTTGAATGGCGGTATTGAAAGATGGGTTTAAATATTTTGAAAAGTAGGTTAGAGAGTTGGGCCTTTGTCGGCGGCCACACATAAGGGCGGCCCGAGCGGTTTCCTTTGAGCTAATTACTTTAGTAATCCCGGAGACGGCCGATCGGAGCGGGATGAGCTTCGCTGCTCCTCGCTGGGGAGTCTGCAGCTATTTGTGATGATTATTGGTTGGGGTTTTTCTCTTGCTTCGCTATTATATCGCTAAGCCTTGAGGACAACCATTCACGCCAACACCCTTCGAATGAGCTTGAGAGACACCGGGCCAACAGCAGAGTCCCGTGGCCGCAGTCCGGTACCTGCATCTCTAAGGCCTCACAACTATTTCGACCGTGTGACGTTTAGCTCATGCTACTAGGCCTAGATCGTGGTGGGAAGAAAACCGACCAGGGGCCTATTTCATAAAGCAACAAGTTACAAGCGGATTTTATGTACAAGTTGTAAAAAATGAGTGTGCTAGCGTTTCATAAAGGTACTAGTGTAGACTTGTAATGCACTGTGCAAATTAACAAGTGTACAGGCGAATTCGGACAAGTTACAAGTGTTTCCCCATCATTTTGAACAAATCACTATTTTAAAGTTGAAAAAAATGGCCGATTTTTAACCTACGTCCGTTCACCTGTAAACTTGTTGTTTTCCAGCATTGCGAGTTGACATTTTTTCTGTGTTTAATACGTGGGAATCATCTTCTGCTGAAGAATACAGACAAGAAAGAAGCATTTAGCGTAGAAGACGCCAAAGATTTTTTCGGCCACGAATAAATGCTCATTTCGTGGGTATTTTTGAGTTTAACGAGAAATTTAGTATGTCTTCCGAGACCCTTGAAAGATTCAAATGGTGCGTCACCCTGTGCAATTTTTCCTGATCGGGTATTGAGGATCTCCCGATCATTGAAGAACAAAGTGAAGTGTGAAGATCATCTCGAAGTCACAGATGACATTCCTAACCCAGCAGCACTAAGACTTGATGAACTGATTAATCATTTCCGCTGAATGAAAAAGAAAAATCCAATTATGCCAGCCATCGGGATAAGTTGAATACAAATAAGTACACACTTTCTCCAGATTTCAGTTTATAAATTAGTCCAATCATTACAACTTGTCACGTACAATAAACATCCGATCGTGAACTTGATCCCATTTTTATATAATGATTGGCTGACAAAATTTCAATTTCGGCATCCCGCTTGACGTTGTTCATTTCGTTTGTCCCCACACGCCATTTTTATTTTGTGCTACACTTGTAAACTTAGCTTCTACATGTGTAACTTTTCTACACTTGTACTCTTTGTTTTGGTGAAACACTTGTTCTAGTTTACAACGCACAATGTGACAAAGTGACTAAAAATATCAACAACAAAAAATACACTGCCAAGGAAATGGTACATGAGCTTCCTCGTGACCTTCACAGTACGTCACCATTAAGTTCCAGAAAACTAGAAACGACCGGTTCTGGCATCAGGGAATTAATAAGGTGGGAAATTGGAAGCTGAATGGTACATATAATAAATGAAATTAATAAGGAAAATTTTGATTTTAATATGGGACCATCCAGGATGCAGTCCGCATGTTCCCTGAAAATTTCGTCTAAATCGGATCAAAACTGAAGGAGTTTTTAATTGATTTACAGGATTCATTAATATTTTGATCTAAATTCATGATTAAAACATCCTTGGGGATATTTTTTGGCAACTTTGAGCATGATGGACCACCCTTGATAGATTTTGGCTCTGATAAAGTTGGCAAAAAGGCACGATCTTTGAACCCTCCCCACAGCAACCTTCCTCGTACAGCAACACCGATCCACCGAAACCTAAGCTGTTTTTTTTTTTTTTTTTTAAATAGAAATTCGTTTATTGACCAAAGTCATTTACAAAGTATTGATATAGGCAACAAATTATACAATTGGCCTGAAAAATGAAATACATTATCCCAACGGTTAATGTGACTTGTACAACATTAAATTATTTTGTTACCTAAGCTGTGACCGTAACAAAACCATCACTTTCGCGCATGCGCCTAGCGAACCGCTGCTGATGATCGCGAAGAATGGGATACGGGACCTCAAGAAACCTTGCCCACATCATCCCTGAAAATCTGACCGAAATCCGTTCACAATTGCCTGAGTTATGACCGAAACAAGAAAATTTTGTTTGCGCCTGCGCAGAGGCTACCGTTGATTCGATCATGAAAGAACTGATAGGGAACCATGCAGAGCTATACCCGCACGATCCCTAAAAATTTGAAGAAAATCGCATCAAAATTGTGGAAATTATGGCTGTTGCAAGGACCGTAACAAGAATATTTCGTTCACGCATGCGCAGAGCGTACCGCTAATGCAATAATGATGATTGTCTTATGGGACCTCAAGGGACCTTACCCACATCATCCTTGAAAATCTGACCGAAATCCGTTCAACATTGACCGAGTTGTGACCGTCACAAGGAATTCACGTTAGCGCCTGCGCAGAAGCTACCGTTGATTCGATCATGATGAAGTTGATAGGGGACCATCTAGAGCTTAATCCGCACGATCCCTGAAAATTTGGTTAAAATCGGATCGAAATTGTGGAAGTTATGGCTGTTACAAGGAAATGTGGACGGACAGACAGACAGACAGACACGGAACCAAATTTGTTCAGGAGGCTCTGAAACGCAAAATGCGAGTGGAAATTTTGATTTTGGAGCAAAATTTTTTTTTTTTCACTTCGAAAGTGAAAACAAAGCTTCCGCTGCCTTGCAGTCTCGGAAGCAATAGTCATTAGTTCCGTGTATGCGCAATTATTGATATGCATTTCCATATTATATTATGCCAAATGGTCCCTGCCAAATGGTACTTGATGTTAATGTTATCTAAACGTTCCAGTAAATATCACTTAACATAATTTTGAGTTAAATTTGTTCGAAAAAAGAGTATAACACCGTCATTTTCTACCTCAATCGAGATATATGATTTTAGATAATTTTGATTTTCGAACATTCATTAGAAATTGAGTTGAATTTTCTAATAGAATTGTGTCTTTTGATCTTCAAGAAATACCATCTAAATTTCATACCACCAGCTGTACCATGAACTGCTTTGAAAAGTAAATATTCTTCTATTTTTTGAAAATCCACGAAACTTCAAGTTTAACTTCCCAAAAGATAGACCTCAAGATAGCCGAGTCTCTACTGCCTCAGCTAATAAGCTTTTGACGTTACGATTTCGATTCAATTTGGTAGTTACATTTTTAGCTGGAATTTTAAAAAACGTGGTCCCGATTTCAGCTTGATGAATACTACAGTCGACACAACGTTCCTCTAGAGAAGGTGGTACATTAACGAAAATGTCATTGTTGGCTACTGCGAAAAACCGGACATTGAGCGCCCAGAGCGATTTTTGCCCGGACACCTCGATAGAAAATCGGACTGTCCGGCCAAAACCGGAAACCTGGCAACGCTGCTCGAGTCACCCGTTCCTTTCTGATGCTACCAGTGCCTTACTATTCCGCTCGGAATAAATATTGCTCAGAAGAGAAAGAAGATATCCCACAAATAAATTGTTCGAAGAATTCCAGGACCTTACCAAGTTTAATAAAAAATCAACTGATTTATACGTACAAAAACTTTTTGGAAAATAAAATCGTTAGGGTTGATGTTGGTACAAGAAGTGGTGGCAAAATAAAACTGAAACCAATTAGTAGTAAAACCTCTGCTGCACAGAGACTTTACCTTTTCTCTGGTGTTATTTTATTTAATAATTTACCTGTTAAGTATACTGCACCGCCTATGACATTGTATAACTTTAAGAAATGTATGCTGAATTATTTTTATTCCACGTATAATCAATCAAATCAAACATTATTTTGAATTATTATTATATTAATTTTTTTTTTTTTTGTATTGATATATTTTTCATTTAGCTCAAAATTCAACGTGCTATATAGTTTTTTTAACTGCATCATAACGGATGTAGGTTGGAGATGTTGACCTATTGCTTCCGAGGCTACCTGAAAGTAGCGGAAGCATTGTTTTCACTTTCGGGAGAAAAGAAATGTTTGGTCTCCAAAATCTAAATTTCCACTCGCATTTAACGTTTTAGACCATTCTGAACAACTTTGGTTCCGTGTCTGTCTGTCTGTGTGAGTGTGTGTGTGTGTACTGTGTGTCCGAAAATCCTTTTAACAAGCTTACTTTCTACAGTTTTCATCCGATTTGGATGCAATTTTATAGGAATATGTGGGCTAGGGGGTGGACGGTCCCCTATTAGTTTCATTGTTCTTGACTCAATATCTCACTGTACGCATGCGCAAAAGTAAATTCTACCCAGAATCATTTTCTCACGCCCTAGACGTCCGATCTCGCTCAATCGTTTTATATCAATTTCAATACGGTTCATAGCAATTATTATCATAGCGATTAATAGCTATCGCGCATGCGCCAATATGAAATCCTTGTAGCAAGCTTACTTTCAACAGTTTTCATCCGATCCGGATGAGATTTTCAGGGGATATGCGGGCTAGGGGGTAGACGGGCAGTTTCATTGTTCCCAGATCAATACTTCACTCTGCGCATGCGCAAACGTAAATTCCATTATGCTCCATTTTTCACGCCCTAGTCGTCGGATCTCGCTCAAATTTGAACGATAGTTGGGGGATGACGATTTGATCATCCCACATAAATTTCAACATGATTCCATCGTGGCTACATACTCGTATTCTTATCAAATTATTCATTCCATCTAGTTAACCGAAAATTACTATTGTTTGACATCATATGTTCAGTTGCTAGGTACCCTGTTGTTTGTCCGAAAAGATTGAGAAAAAATAAATTCCTTCGTTCTTGCCAATTTTTGAGAGTACGCGTTTTATTTCTAAATACGGTTAGACCTCAAAAACCATAAGTGGTGACCCCGCGTAAACAATATTTTGGATTGTGCAGTGTACCGTTTATTTACGTATCAACTCTCAGCAATATCCCGCGAAATTTCCGCGAACATTTCGTAACATCGCTCGATTTCTGGTAGACTGTACTCCATTAACTGCGTAACTTCGATTTTTCGGTACGACTGCTATGAAAGCATTGCAATCTGATTCTTCGACCGCACCACAAATCGGTAACATAATAGCTAGATGTTCCATTTTTTCACGCCCTAGTCGTCGGATCTCGCTTAAATTTGGATGATAGTTGGAAGATGACTTGATTACCTCATATCAATTTCAACGCGATTGTATCATTAATAGCTACTACGCTTGTGCCAATGTGAAATACTTGTAATGACCTAATTTCCACAGTTTTCATCCGTTTTTATGAAATTGTCAGAGAATGCGCGATTTAGGTTGTAGATTGTCCCGTACCTATTTCACTGTTTTCAACTCACCAGTTCATTCTGCGCTTGCACAAACGTAAATTACATTGAGTATAATTTTTTCGTTTCTTAATTGACCAATTAAACTACTTTTTGATTTACTCTTTTTTGCTATGCAATTTTTCAAGATCATTCAAAAATTTTCAATGTTCTATACATTCATGATAGGTAAACAAGGAAGCGATGTGCCACCCCCTACTTGGCAGGCTTTTTTTTCTAATATATTTTTTATTTACCTCAAAAGTCAACGTGCTATTTAGTTTTTTTAACTGCATCATGCGGATGTAGGTTGGAGATATTTACAAATTCCCACCACAAGTATTTTCTCTTATAGGGAGTTGTAGCATTTATTAATGTATATTCATCAAATGTTTGTCATTATATTTTTCAAGATAAGAATAAAGAGACTGCTTCATAAACTTTATGGCTTCATAAACTTTATAAACTTACTGCTTCATAAAGCTGAGATTGCTTCACAAACTTTACAGTTGCGCTTATTAGTGTACATATATTACGCTACAAGCGTAATTCACATGGTACTTGTGTAATGGTTCACCCCTGTGGATGTCCAATAACCAGCTATTTATATTACAGCATATTAATTTAACAACAGTGATATTGCATCGTGGTAGTACAAATTAATATCACGAGCTACTCTTATTTCTTAATAATTATAATAATAGACATTATCCTTCTAACTGAAACGAAACTAGCTCCTCATATGCACTTCCATACACCTGGCTATAAGATCTACCGATCAGATCATTCCTCTGGTAGACGAAAGGAAGAATCCGCTATACTAATTAGAACCTCCATGTTCCATGAAGGAATTACCTGCAATTATTGAAGAAGAAATGCAAGTGTGTCAAATTCTACTTCACCACCCTACCCTGAATGAACTGAAAGTGGCGTCCTTCTACTCGGCCCCAGAATACTGAGAGGCGACTTACTATCTCTAATCAGCAGCTTCGATCATGTTTTTTGATCGGTGGAGACTTTAACTCCCAACATCCTAGATTCATTCGGCTGCAGAACGTCAAACCCTAGAGGAAGACTACTGAACGAAATGATAGTGGACTCATTGGAAGTCATACATCCATCAGAACCTACTTATTATCCTGATGCTGGATCAACCCCCGACATTTTGGATTTTTACATTCACAAGGGTATCACACAACAAGTAAGCATAGCTAGGGTCACTAAAGAACTAAGCTCGGACCACTATCCTGTTCTGGTAGATATTCATCATACCCCCAATCTCTTGCCGCATCACAATGGACTTATCACATATCCCTTCGATTGGGACATTTACAAAATAAAAATGCAGGAACTTATAGACCTCCAGGTTCCCTTATTCGCAATAAATGCAATATTGAAAAAAAAGTTACAATATGTTAGGAATATGTGCACCTAGGGCCAGGGTCAATGTCATGCGCTTAATGAAGATTTTCTACCATTCTGTCTCCGACGGTGAATGGCAAACATGAAGAGAAATAAGAGGTGGACATCACATTTGCAGTGATAAAAGCAGGTTATTTATCAAATAAGCAGGAATTTTTCAGCACTGTCTTTGGTAATTGTCGGGAGCAGCTATCTCTTGGATGTCGAAGAAACAGAGAACTGTAGCCTTGTCTAGCGTTGAAGCAGAGTTGATGTCGATATCTGAAGGAGTGAAAGAAGCCATATACTTGGAGAGGTTCCTTCGAGAGTTGGGATTTTCTGTTAGCTTTCCTATAGTTCTGAATAATGATAGCCAGGGGGCGCAAGAATATTTGAAAAATCCTGCTTACAGATCAAGAACGAAACATGTAGACATCAGGAACAATTTCATAAAGCAATACATTCAAGTGGGCTTGATCAATCTGAATTACCTAGACACGCACAACATGGTTGCAGATTTTCTGACAAAACCTCTACCTAAAAGCAAATTGGAGTTTTGTTCAAGGAAAGCTGGAGTCGTTTCAGAAGGATTTTGAACTTGAGGGGGCGTATTGGAATTGGTACTTCAACTTCATTGTCAAGTCCAAACTTGGTTATTATTGTCCTCCCAAGCACATGTTGTTATATACGTGTTTACATGTTGTGAATAAAATCAGTCTGTGATTACGATTCAAACTTTACATTTCACTCGTATTTATATTAGTTATTCATCAAATAAGCAGGAAGTTTTCAGCACTGTCTTTGGTAATTGGAGGGTAATCAACTTCTTGCTGTCTCGAACAAGGGAAGGTTTTTTCTCAACTTTTTTTGGTCCAACAAGTTCTTCATTAATCCCTGTGACGTTTCATTGGTGGAAAGTATGGGTTAAAAAAATATTATAGCTTCCTTGGCCTTTTCCCCAAATGTTGACTAGTGCCATACCAAGGGCCACCAAAAGTGTAGTACCTAGGGCTGCTTGGTAACACTTGGGATTAGAGGAGGGCGTCTTTATTTTAATGAAGAACATTAGGTATCTTTCTTTCTGTCGATTTCAGATGCCTCGCAGCAAGGAGTGAATAATTGATGCTGATGTTGCGCTAAATGATGATATTAATGGAGCGTATGACCGAATTTTCGTAAATTTTCTTATTGTATAATAATAAATTCTTTTAAAATTTGAGCTTGTTGAGGGCAAAGAAATTGTTTTTTAATGAAACTATTATTTTTATGGCGAAAAACGTAATCTAAATAATGGTCTGCTGGTCAAAAAGAGATTTTGGATTTTTATCTTTTTTGCAGCTTTTATAAATATTTATTATAGCGAATTTCAATTAAATTGTCAGCATAATTTTTTACATAAAATTTTCAATGATCTATTTCATAGTTGACAAACTTTATTCGGACAATATTCTGCTGAAAAATAGAATTTTATCGTTATTTGGCCGTTTTAAGCCATTTTTAATCATTTATTCAGCACATTTTTTGAAATTTAATCAATTTAATGTGCTTAAAAAGTCAATAAACTCATCCTTTTATTTGGAAAGCTTGATTTTTGGCGCAAGAACAGAATTTTCATTTCAATCCTAAGGAGAGTTATCGTCTGGAATGACACATATAAATAAATAAATAAATATAGTATAACTTTAGGAATCTATGGTTTTGCTTTCCTGTGTTGTAAAAAAACTAAATACATTGATATTTTTGTCTTAAAAACTTTATTTTCGTTCAAAACTATAGAGAATTGGTGGTAGCCCTAGGTAAAACTCCTGCCGGCCCTAAGTTGGTGATTTTGAATTTTTTTTTAAACACCTAGGTATATTTACCAGGGAATTCCTTGGAAACACACGTTAACCGTTGAAGCAACAATACAACATTTTAAAACAGCAACTTAGGCTATTTTAGACCTTCAAAACTCGGATAACAAAAAATCGGCCCTAGGTACAGAACTTTCCCCTACTGCCCAACCAACTTGGCAGACGTTTCTTTGGAGTTTTGAGGCCTTAGTTGCGTAGGTTCCGGCTCGAGAGACACCGGGCAAACAGAGTCCCGTGGGCACAGGTGGGCTGCAGGGGGGGGGGGGGGGGGGGGGGTATGTACGCTCCTGAAAAGCAGACGGGATATAAAGGCAAACGGGAGCACTTGTCGACGACTCAGCTGGGGATAACAGGTTCAAACGCGCCGGTCTCCTCTCCGACCGTCCGCCGGCCTTGTCAATACAGAATTACAGTTGAAGCCAAAGGGACAGAGCGCGGCGAAGATCTTAGGGGATTTCTGCTCGAGCGGTTATTCGCAGCGACCGCCCACCTACTGCTCTGTTCGCCACACTGCACTCGCTCTCTTTCACCGGTGAATTGAAATGTTGTACTTACTTGTTTACGAGTTAAAGAAAACTATTTACTCTGCTTTGTAAAAGAACTGGGACTGATGGCCCTTTAAGAGCGAGGAATTCGTGTGAGGTCATTCTGTGAGACAATAAATAAATGAATTAATAATCTTTATTTGCAGGACCTGAGGCCTATTTCATAAAGCAGCAAGTGACAAGTAACTAGCCGATTTTATGTACAAGTTGTAAAAAATGAGTGCGCTAGCGTTTCATAAATGTACAAGTCTGGACTTGTAATGGACTGTGAAAATTAACAAGGGTACAGGCGAATTTGGAAAAGTTAAAAGTGTTTCCCCATCATTTTGAACAAGTCACTATTTTACAGTTCTAAAAAACGCTGCAAATTATTACACAAAGGTTTATTATTTATGTATTAGACAGCCCTTCTACGTAGATCTCTGGTCCATAATTATTAAACGCCGCTTATAGTATATTTAGTATCGAACTCGGAGCTTCGGACTTCACAAATGGGTTCAATCCATTACAGCAGCGGAATCTCACAATTTTACGCTTTTTAATATAGTTCATAAACATAACAATTTATTACCAAGCCATCTTTCCAACACATAAAAGTGTTACCTATACTGTATATTGATATCATTTAATAGGTCAAATTTCAAAAAATGTGCTGACAAAATCACTGAAAATGGCTAAGAATCTTCAAATTGATATTTTTTAGCATAAGATTGGTCAAATGAAGTTTATCAACTATGAAATAGAACATTCAACAATTTTTGTACGAAATTATGCTAAAAACTTGAACTTCATTAAATTTTGTTTTAAAAAATCTATAAAATTGCAAAAAATAGCCTAAAATCCAAAATCTCTTTTTGAATAGAAGAGTATCATTTAGAATACTTTTTTTTTCTATAAAATTAATAGCTAACATTTGCTTTTCAGTCATAAATCTCCAATTTCTATACAACTTGAAATATACAAAAAAAAGACACTTTTTCACCTATTTTTGGCTCATAGCACCCATGGGTGTGGAGCGATCGAGCTGGCGAGAAGTTAGGACCAACTAGACCCCAAGTGGAGTCTATGTGCGAAAGAACAGATTTTTTAAGTCAATACTAAGGCCTTTTATGGCCCGAACGGCGGACGGCGAACGGCGGACGGACATTTCAAATTTGGATTCTACGCACCTTGAAACGGAAAGTGACAAAGTTTGAGGGGGGTTTATAAAAATTTTACGATCACATAGGCGTATTTTGGAAATAATAAACCAAAATGGCCGATTTTTAACCTACGTCCGATCACCTCGGACCCATCTCATAAAACAACAAGTTACAAGTGTACAAGTACAAGTTGTTTCACCCAAACAAAGAGTACAAGTGTAGAAAAGTTACACTTGTAGAAGCTAAGTTTACAAGTGTAGCAGAAAAGAAAAATGGCGTGTGGGAACTAACGAAATGAACAACGTCAAGCGGGATGCCGAAATTGAATTTTGTCAGCGAATCATAATGTGAATACGGTTCTAAGTACACGATAGGATGTTTATCGTACATGACAAGGTGTAATGATTAGAAGACAGACAAATTATAAACTGAAAAGTGCAAAAATTTGTATTTTGACTTATAGAGATGACTGGCATAATCGGATTTTTCTTCTTCATTGCGCGAAAATGATTAATCAATTCATCAAGTCTTATTGCTGCTGGGTTAGGAATGTCATGTGTAACTTCGACATTATCTTCACTTTGTTCTTCAATGATAGGGAGAGTCTCAATATCCGATCAGGAAAAAGTGCACAGGGTCACGCAGCATTTGAATCATGCAAGGGTCTTGGAAGACATCCTAAATCTCTTGTTAAACTCGAAAATACCCACGAAAAAAGCGTTTATTCATGACCGAAAAAATCGTTAGCGTTTCTACGCTGAATGCTTTTTTTTTGTCTGTATTCTTCAACAAAAGATGATTCCCACATATTAAACACCAAAAAAAGGTCAACTCCCAATGCTGGAAAATAACAAGTTTACAGGTGGATGGACGTAGGTTAAAAATCAGCCATTTTTTACAACTGTGAAACAATGACTCGTACAAAATGATGGGGAAACACTTGTAACTTGTCCAAATTCGCCTGTACACTTGTTAATTTTCACTGTGCATTACAAGTCTACACTTGTACCTTTATGAAACGATTGCACACTCATTTTTTACAACTTGTACATAAAATCGGCTTTTAACTTGTCACTTGTTGCTTTATGAAATAGGCCCCTGCACACTTTTTTGTGCAAAGATTTTTTCGGCCACGAATAAACGCTCATTTCGCGGGTGTTTTTAAGTTGAATGAGAGATTTAGGGTGTCTTCCGAGACCCTTGAAAGATTTAAATGCTGCGTGACCCTGTGCAAATTTTCCTGATGAGGATCTGATTGAGGATCTCCCCATCATTGAAGAACGAAGTGAAGTGTGAAGATTATCTCGAATCCACAGATGACATTCCTAACCCAGCAGCGTTAAGACTTGATGAACTGATTAATCATTTCCGCTGAATGAAGGAGAAAAATCCGATTATGCCAGCCATCAGAATAAGTTGAAATCAAATACACACTTTCTCCACTTTTCAGTTTATAATTTGTCTGTCTTCCAATCATTACACCTATAGACGATTTTATAGACCAATATCAATTTCAACATTATTGCATCATCAGTAGCTGCTGCGCAAGCGGAAATACCCTCGGACCCTTCAAAACGTACTTAATTATTACAGTTTTCATCCAATTTTGATTAAATTTTCAGGGAATGTGCGGGTTAGGCTGTAGAAGGTTCCCTAATATTTTTATTGAACTTAAATCATTACTTCATCCTACGCATGCGCAAATGTAAATTACCTTTAATTACTTTAAACATAATTTTTTCGTTTTTTAATTGACTGATTTTTTTGTAAGTAGGGATTAATTATTGCAGCTTGATTGTGGTCTTGGTGAGAGTTTATCGATTGGAAATACAATAAATTAGGATCATTACACCTCAACCATTTTATTTTTTACTGTTCAAAAGTTAATTATAAAAGAAAGCTACAAAGCTAATTCTGATTTCATTTTTTTCGGAAAATTCATCAGCTTTCTTTTAAATGGAATGATTTTGTGTTTCGAGAGCGTCTTTTCGGAGTAATAAGCGAAAAACTAAAAATAAATCCAAAATTTCATGGTTTTTCGCCATTTTCATGGTGAATCCATATCCGAATATAGTCGATAACTAAATTTTCGGATTCGGCACCTTCAAAAACAACAAGATTCGCCATAAAACCTTTGCTGGATATTTTTTCCTGTCCAAATCACCTAATGACTGACTTCTAGTTGAATAATTCTAAATAAGCTGAGTACCTGAATCGGTCGAGTTATTTTTGTGGGTTACCCACCATGGGTATGTTCTATGGAATATGTTTTATTTTATAGAACAAATAGTATATAGACCTAGGTACGCACGCACTTGTGGATGATGAGAACTGACTAGCAAGGCTCTCGGAGTAACTTATATATCTTTTCTTGCTTTGTAAGTGTGGGAAGCATAATCAGCATTATTTTTATAGAGAGGCAATTTACATGTACACAACTTATATATATAAATATATATATATATATATATATATATATATATATATATATATATATATATATATATATATATATATAACATTTATATATATATATATATATAAATATATATATAACATATGCATATAACAACTGGTGAACTTATGGAGTTAGTTTGTCCAGGGAAAGCAACTTGGAGTTGGGTGAATCGGAAGTCCTTTTGTAGAAGTATTACTGACATTACATTCATAGTAGTCTAATTTTTCGAGATTCCAGAGCTTCGGATTGGATGCCTCTCAGCTATCAGGACGAATTATTAGGTATATGAGGTAGTGAGTAGAGATTTTTCAAAACTGTTCAGATCAGTTCTGATAAGGCAGCTGGGGTTTTACGGATGATGTCGTCCTAGTTTATTCAATCTGAGCCACTCTTTTGACTCCTGCTGTCAGACAACCATAATTAAATTACTGATATCTCTCCAGCCCCCCGTCTCACAGACCTTTACCCTCTCTAGCCCTCGGAACGTCCTTCCCACTCCATATCATCACCGATAATTGACGGAAGGGCTGGAAGCCCGAACAAGTTCCCTGAGCCTAAGATTATTATAACGGTCTGGGGGGTAAACAATTGTGTTTTTATGGGCGCGATCCGAGGGGACGGGAAAACAAGATAATAGAGACGGAGGGTCGTCAGTGTTCAAGTGTTCCCATCTGCACGGCTCGCGAAGTTTTTCACTATGCTAATACGAGAGGCAAGTCCACTCGACCACATGGCGCTGGATTGGGCCGCCGCGGCCCGGGTCACTTCAAGCGCGGCGGGAACAAGTGTTAACCGCTTCAAATGAAGGGGATCAATCTTTAACAAAGCGTAAAATGTTTCATCGATGAGGGAGCGATTGTGTCGAGGCAGTGGTTGTTGTGCGGCTGATAGACGAGGATGTGCTCCAGTGACACCAGGCCCAGTGCGTAGGTTCTGCACCACCACTACCTCACTGGGTCATCTTCTACTCCCCTGCCCCGCATCATCTGCCATATTTAGCCCCTTTCAGAGAGTGCAGGAGCAAAGCACTAGTCAGCGAGGGATGGGGGCATTAGGATAATGTTTATATAAAAGTGTTTCCAAAAATCTTCTGGAACGGATCGGTGACATATTGTTATCAGCTGAGAGAACGATAGCGTAAGCGCTTCTTGCAAAAGATGCAAAGAGATGGCTATCCTTAGCGGTTATACGTTGCAAGATACAGTGAGTGAAAGTATTCATGATCCACTGTCACCAGTTGTCTTACAGACCTCATCATCCTTATCATTACCATCTTATCGCCTATTCCGCATCATCTGCCATAGTTAGGCCTACCGCACACCGGAGACTTTCGGCTGTAGGACCCTATTAGGTAGTGATATTTTGATCCTAACAGAAGATAACAGAAATGAAGACCGCCATATGCAAAACATCCTAAGTGCCATTTATAAAATTGTTCAGCAGACCCAAAAAACTGTACATAGCCGATAAAAAAAATGAATGAAATATCTCTTGTAATTTTCCATGTCTGTTGTAAATTATATTATTGTTTAATTAGTAAATAAACCAACAACTAAAATTAATTATCCTTTTTTTAACGAATTCCAACCAAAACACCCTAAGTGCCCATCCCCTTGCATAACTTATGTTGGTAACCAGGAAGGTCTAACTTTAGTTTATTGAATACATTTTAGACTGTGTTCTGATTCTTATATCACAAAATGTTGAAGAAAGGGTTGAATATGAAGTGGGTAGGTAATTAAAACTTTTATTTCACCAACTGTATTCAAAAGAAGTAATTAAAATGTAAGGAAACCATGAGACGTAAAACAGTTTAAAAAAATAAAAACATACGATTTCTCTCATTTTTGATATAATCTCTAGTATTTGGTATCTATCAAAAAATCTAATGGTGTCTATGTTTTTGTTACTCAATCACGTAAAAAATACTGGACCCATAAAGCTGACATTGTACATGGTCATTCATAGGGTCCCTGGTTAATGCAAAGACTATACCGGCTTTCCCGGTAAGAGCGTTAACAATTTTGTAATGAAGGAAAGAGCCGACATGCGTCGAACTTACGTCAAATAAGGATGGGGCGGGTTCACGGGTAAAGAACTTTCGATAATGAATTCGACGATACCAAAACGATTTTGGTGGGTTGAGCCGAGCATTTTTTATTTGTAAGATACCTGTTCAAAAACTTATATTCAAAACGCCTTATTAACTGCAGCAATGTTGGTAGGGAATAGTTTTAAAGTAACTGAGGTTATAATCAGTTGGTTATATTGAGGGGACATATAGTTGAAAAATTAACTAGGTACAATTAGAAACATGATTGCAGAAATTTGAGTTGAAGCCTCTTGGGGACTGCTGGGTAAAAATTACAAGGTACCCGGTAAAAATGACCCGCAGATGTGGGTCCGTGCATTGCACGGGTAACCGGATGGTCTAAATAAAATCTTGATTTGTTGGGGATAACCATGGAATCATGATTTCAACGCCCTTCATTTTCCCGGCAGTCCATTTTTTGGAGGAAGGGTAGCGGACTGAAGGACCGCTGTCTTTCGCAATGGTCATCCAAAACTGCGTAACAGCTTTAGCACAAACATAGTCAAAATTCCCAGTTTTATATTTCACCCCCCCCCCCCCACCGTTATCTGACCACAAGATTGTTCTTGTTTTGGGCGATTTAAGATTTGCTGTATAAGTAGTTACGAATACTGGTGCCGATTTCGTTACAGCCCCGAATTCCCTCTGTCTCGTCCTAAAAGTAGAAGAAGTCTTCACCGCGGTATTGACGATATGAATCCCAAAGTTGATACACGCCAAATGTCTGCTACAATACATTTGCAATGTGGGCAAAGTTAACTTAAACCGAATGAAGAGAATCTTAATTTTCACTTGTTATATAATTAGTTCGTTCCCGTGTAAAAAACATCAATCAGGGGATCATGGAGGAAGCATAGCAATGCAAGTAACGTTGTGCAGCAGAATGGGCACTTAGGTTTGTTTGGTTTGAAATTGATAAACGAACCGCTCGGAGCTCTACTATCGCTCAGAAACTTCATGAGCAGTTGTCTTATGACACAAAAGGTCGGAATCCGTTAAAAAACGTATTTCACAAAAAAATGGAACTTAGGTTGTTTTGCATAAAGCGTTCTTCAAATGTGACCGCGCACACCGGAGACAACGCTGGGATTCGGAACAGAAGTCGCGCGACGGACTCCCAGCCGACTGGTGGACTAGAGTACTGTCTTAACGGGCATTGAACTCAATGACACTGCGCACACCTGAGACACATTATCAAAGATCCGAGAGCGGGCCCTTGAGGGACTTCTGAACACAACTGACCGATCCCAGATCAGCTGAGTGGCTCTAGAATCCAGTTTTTTCCCTAATGATCCCACGATTCTGAGATTTGGTATGTAGCCCCTTGAGGGACTTCTGAACACAACTGACCGATCCCAGATCAGCTGAGTGGCTCTAGAATCCAGTTTTTTCCCTAATGATCCCACGATTCTGAGATTTGGTATGTAGCCCCTTGAGGGACTTCTGAACGCAACTGACCGATCTCAGATCAGCTGAGTGGCTCTAGAGTCCAGTTTTTTCCCTAATGATCCCACGATTCTGAGATTTGGTATGTAGCCCCTTGAGGGACTTCTGAACACAACTGACCGATCCCAGATCAGCTGAGTGGCTCTAGAGTCCAGTTTTTTTCCCTAATGATCCCACGATTCTGAGATTTGGTATGTGGGCCCTTGAGGGACTTCTGAACACAACTGACCGATCCCAGATCAGCTGAGTGGCTCTAGAATCCAGTTTTTTCCCTAATGATCCCACGATTCTGAGATTTGGTATGTGGCCCCTTGAGGGACTTCTGAAACACAACTGACCGATCCCAGATCAGCTGAGTGGCTCTAGAATCCAGTTTTTTTCCTAATGATCCCACGATTCTGAGATTTGGTATGTGGGCCCTTGAGGGACTTCTGAACACAACTGACCGATCCCAGATCAGCTGAGTGGCTCTAGAATCCAGTTTTTTCCCTAATGATCCCACGATTCTGAGATTTGGTATGTAGCCCCTTGAGGGACTTCTGAACACAACTGACCGATCCCAGATCAGCTGAGTGGCTCTAGAGTCCAGTTTTTTCCCTAATGATCCCACGATTCTGAGATTTGGTATGTAGCCCCTTGAGGGACTTTTGAACACAACTTACCGATTACAGATCAGCTGAGTGGCTCTAGAATCCAGTTTTTTCCCTAATGATCCCACGATTCTGAGATTTGGTATGTAGCCCCTTGAGGGACTTCTGAACACAACTGACCGATCCCAGATCAACTGAGTGGCTCTAGAATCCAGTTTTTTTGACATTTTCATGTCTTTTCTTTGACACATAAACTGAAAAAATCGTCACGAAAACTTGCTCACGCGATACCACACGAGAAAACACACATGAAAATGTCCCAATGTGTTGCAGACTCGTATGCAAGCATGTAAGTTGACAGTTCTGATGATTTCCGCTTACAACCGAGTCGTTGCTAGGGAAATGTTTCAAGCTATTTTTGAGAGGCACTCCATGGGAACACTACGATGTATACTTTTACTTAGCTAATTAAGGGAGAAAATTATGTTTTAATGGTATAAATAATAAAACGTGGTATAAAATAATAAATTATAAAACGTGGTTTTTCGATGAATTCGAGGGTTTTCTATAAAAATCACGTACCTACTACAACGAGATTTACACTTTAATTAACTAGTTTTACCCTTTAAAACAGATTGTATAATAGACTTGAAAAAAAGGAAGGAAATACCGGTGAGCCTTGAGTGTAAGGTGTTATGGCAGTTTTGAATGCCGTAAAGCATCATTGAACACGAGAATATCATAAATGTTAAATTATCGAAAACAAATATTTCGTAAAAAGATGTGAAGATTTTTTTGTCACAAATTATTTGCTGAATCGATAAATGAAGTTAGTATATCCTTAAGTGTTATCACCCCAGACACATCTGTATAAGCTATATACGTATAAGCTCTCTTTCCATTTGAGGTTCAAACGAATCTAAAGTTGTATTCTCGTCCAATCCTTCTTGCGAGCCAGAAGAGACGATTATTCACAGCTGTTAATCTTTCACTTACAAATACATTTGTATCAGGAAAACTCTCGTGAATATCCTTGGCTTTCAGTTTACGTACCTTAATTTTCCTGGGCCAGTTAACTTTCATCTCATGGGGTTTGAATTTTACAACCACAGCACCTGTTCTGTCATTTCTACGGCAGTGGAATTTGTAGGTGCCCATCTTTTCGGAAATTCATAACCAACCACACGCCGAGTTTGAACGAAATCGGACTGATAGATCGTAAGAATTCGTGCTGAGAGATCATAAGAAATCGGACCGTTAGATCGTAAGAAATCGACGTTATAAAAAACTCATGTTTGCGCATGGGCACACGCCATTGGCAATCCAACGAGAATGTAAATTATAGGGAATCATTTAGGAGCTAACCTACATAACCCCTAAAAATTTCATGAAAACCGGTCCATTAGTCATGAAGTTTTGAGTGTGCCAATGAACTTCAGCTGTGCGCATGCACAATTATTATTTCTCAAACAATCGTGATAGAACAAATAGCGTACCGTCCTGAATTCTATACCCAACTACCCTCCGAGTTTGAACAATCGGACAGACGTATCTCGGAAGAAATCAACGTTATAAGAAATTTACATTTGCGCATGCGCCATAATTGAACCGACGACAATGAAATTTATAGGAGACCATCTAGAAGCTAACCCGCATTATTTCTGAAAATTTCTTCAAAACAGGACTACACTTAGTATAGTTATGAGCGGGAAACGGAATTGGCATAGACACACAGACAGACAGACAGACACAGAACCAAAGTGATCAGCAAGCTATGAAACGTAAAGGGAAGAGGAAATTTTGATTTGGAGGAAAACAACTTTTCTTCTTCTTGCAAGAAAACAAAAGTTCTATACCTTTGGTAGTGAGGAAGCAAAATTGATATTCGAAAAACGGATTGAGGTAGAGAATTGCGCTTGACGGCGTTTCATTCGACACTCATCCGAATCCACCCTGTATATGTTAAGAGACGATAACTTCCTTTAGAATTAAGATTAAAAATTCGTTCTAGCGCCAAGATAATTAAGCGATCCAAAAGAGAGGATGAGTTCATTGACCAGAACTTTTTGGGAACCTACATTAAATTGCTCAAATAGCAAAACTATGCTTAAGCAATCACTAAAAATTACTAAATACGGCTAAAAATAGTCAAATTTATATTTGCTAGCAGCAGTGGCGTATGAAGAAACCAATTTCGGGTGGGGGGGAGGGGGTTTCGTGGTGTACAAGACGCTATTTTAGAGAAATTTTGAGCATCCATATTACGTAAAATAGCCTCAAAAAAAGTTTTTCTCCCTTTATAGATCCCATCTGTCTGCCTTAGTGTATTTAGAATTTTATTCGTGAATGCTAAATTAAGAATAGATAATTTGTCTTGAAATTATAAAAAAATTGAGATCATAGAAATTATCATTCATTTTTTGCCTCTGATAAGATATTTGTAGCCAATTTGTCTAATAGAATCATCTTCGGTTTTAAAATCAGCTCCCTCAATCAAATTGTTTCCTTTAAGTTGCATTCATGAAATCATATGTTCATATTTTTCTAGCACAAGAGAAATTTACCTATAGTGTTTCTTAGAACGCAATTGAAGATGGTCTAAGGAATATAAATCGATATTCAACACTAAATTTTATAATTTCTTTATTTTTGAATTGAAGGTGCAACTTATTTTATGCAATTTATTTGTATGCATTTATTATGATGCGCATGTATGAAGACTCAGACGGTTAATTTTAAGTTAACCATGCCATTTTTTCACGAACTAGAAGAAAAAAAGTTGTTAGTAAATGGGGTAATAAATTACTGGATGTTTGATTTTTAAATCTGAATTTATTGAGAAAAAAAAAAAACAGTTTAACATTTTTATAAATATATTACAACGTCTTACTTTAGCCCCCCCCTCCCATCGCCAGCCCCACTTATTAAATCAGAATTCTGATTCTGAATAAAGTATTACAAGGTTTATCTTAGCTTCTATTTTCCCAAACCCGCTGGGTTTTCCTTTTTCTATTTGAGGCTATATTTGAGTGTTAAAAACTGAATTTAATATTTGAGTTTGATATTCTATAAGTATCAAAGATGTTAAATGACCTACATTAGAATGCGTTCGAGAACAAATTTCATAGAAGCTGAGAGAGAAAAGCCGTACGGATATAAATTGAACAATGGGAAGACAATAACGTGTTGTATTATGTGTCTTATTAAATGTATCCCCCTCCCCCCATTTTATTGGGCAATAACCCCGGAGTAATAATGATAGGTAATGGCAGCGAAATTCCTGAACGTGGTTCAGATCCAGTGGGAACACAGTTATTGGAGGTCTACACGGCCTGTTATTAGAAAGATGTAGTAAATATATTGAGGGGAGCGCCCTCGTGAAGGAATCCACCCTTCATATCCGACAACTCCACCCCTGCAGATTTCCCTCAATACTTAACCTGAATAAATAATTCTCATTTTATTCCAATTCGAATTCTTTGATCCCTACATATTGCTTCGGAGGCGTCTTCAGCATTCTAAACGGGGACAACCCCCCTCACCTTCCATCATCCACCAGCCTCGGCGTCGCCTATTGTGGACCGTTCACGCCAACCTACCTCCCTACTATACTTCAGAAGTTTAGCTTTCCTCGGGGTTCTCCTTAGGATTCCTGTATTCCTTGCCATGTACCCAGGGTTATCAGGGGCCTGGTTTGATTTAGGATATTTTTTTATTTTTGAGATGCGAGCTTGCGAGTATCCAGACACCCAAACTACACTCATCATTCTGATCTACTTGATCTCATACCTCCTTGTTTCGCCTTCATAATTTTCCAACATTAACTACTACCATCATAACCACCGGCGCACAGCGGCCCACAAACTGATTCTAGGTGTGGGCAAAATTATTTTATCAGCTATTCTTATAGGAAATTTAGCGATGATTCCGAATGTGCCCCACGTCCCTATACCTAAAATAGCTTCTTCGACCCAAGAAATTGATTTTTGACTATTTTTCTCACTTTTTGACCTTTGGAACTGAACTGAATTTTTTTGTACGAAACACAAGTTGTAGAGAAAGAAATTTTGCATCAAACGAAACCACTGCCAGCTAGGGCAGGAAATCTAGGGAATCTTCTAGGGTTTTTTCGATTTTTGGTGATTTATCAAAGTTTTTGTGATTTACCTTTTACTTGAGATTTACCACGGTTTTACCACAAATGTACGACTATTTTACCACTAATTTACCACTGCTGAGGATTTCTATGGAAGTGGGTAGTAAGTGGTAGCTAACAAAAATTTTGAAAAATCGCCAAAAATTAAAGGAAAGTAAATAAATTTAGACTGCCGTTTTCTGGAAATTACTGGTTGTTAGGACGGAGGAGGAGTATTCAGATTAATCTCCACATCTGACCCAGTAGATGTAGAATCCTCCAACGTGATTCGTTCATAGTAATTAATACGTTTTTTTTTTTTTTTTTTTTTTTTTTTTTTTTTTTTTCATCAACCAGTAGTTCATCTCCAATCAAGACGGCATGCTTTCCGTCTTTTCTTGCTTGAAACAACTTGGGCAAGACATGCTTCCTAAATTCCCGTGGTCGTCTGTCGTAGAACTCGGATGTATTAAATTTAGATCCCTTGAACTTGTATGTTCTGGCGTACTTTAGACTTAGATGATAGTCTACGCGACGGCTCATAAGATAGTATTCGCTTAGGAAGTTATTTTACACGAAAAATAGTGAGCAAATCGAGAATGTTTACCCCGATTTGGACGGATTACAAGCACCATATACTTTGTACGAAGGTATCTATATTTTTACTCTCCGTTATCATTTTTAGAAGTAAAAGTAATTAAATTGTTATAACATTTATGTAGTTCAATAGTTTAGATGTTTGCTTTATTGAAGGCGTAAACTCGCCTGACGTTCCTTATATAGGAATATAAGAACAAGGCTATTGCATAGCTCCTGGTAATTCATGTAATATGATTATTATTGTTAATAAAAGCATGCTAAATCTTTCTCTCTCTCTCTCTCTCTCTCTCTCTCTCTCTCTCTCTCTCCCTCTCTCTCTCTCTCTCTCTCTCTCTCTCTCTCTCTCTCTCTCTCTCTCTCTCTCTCTCTCTCTCTCTCTCTCTCCCTCTCTATCTCCCCCTCTCTTAATCTTACCTTAATTAAAAAGGGATTTATCAACTATCCTCAGCCTAACTATTAATAGCCCAGTCGAATTAGACACAGGGAAAGAAAAAATACAAAAGAACTGACTATTTTTTGGATGCTTCCTTTTGATGTAGGGAATCACATATCAAAAGTCCACGAGGGTGAGGGCCGAGCTCGAGGAGGGGGAAGAGATTTTGAAATTTTTTCCGACCTTTTATTCAGTTGTCCGTCTATAACTCGAAATGTTAGGGTTTTTGCGATTTGGATACTCAATTATAGTAGACATAATTTCCTACAAATTTCATCATTAACATATTTCTGTAAGATTCAGCGCTCCGCTGACAAAGCGCGTTGAAAAATAACCAGGATTTGTAAAATCTGCCAAAATGCAGGAAGCTATTTTACCGTGTATTATTCCTTATCGTGACTTAAGATGATAGCTAAATGCTTACATCATGTTCTTATAATATATCTTGACATGTTTTTGACACATTGAAACTCTGTGATCAGTGGATCTTGTGCATTATTAGAGTGGAGACCCCATAACATCAGGACATTGATTATTGGCTGATAGTGTGGAAACTTTCTCAACACATACACGGACACTAATTCAGAACAAGTTTTAATTTATGCAACCATTCTAATAATTTAAATTTAAATTTAAGTTCAATGATAATTTAATGTAGTTGTATATTCTTGTTTTCTTCTTTTTTTTCTTTTCAATTTATTTATTTGGCATTAACGAAGTCTTCTTTAGGTTGCCCACTCTTCCATGATGTGTGGTTTCAACCTGAAAATCAAAGTTGAGATTGATATTTATGAGTTAATGCATAGTAATTGATAAATAAATTAAATTCACGCATTAAAACGTAAAGTTAGGAACCCCCTGTCTGAATTGTTATTGGTTAGATTGAGGTCATGTTGTTCGTTATCAACCTGTAATCGAAATTTGAGCAAGACTACAAGTTCAAATGGTAATTGTTTAATTGTTTCAACAATTAAGCAATAAAGTTTTGTAAAATGAAAAAATTTCTATAATGGCAAAAATTATATGTTATAATAGGCGATGTGTTGTTAGGTGACTATCACGAATTGGCTCCTTTCCCACTTTCTCTGTCTGATGAAAGGGGAATGCGAAAAACAACGAAGTCTGCTTATATATTTTCCTAATTCACCAATGTACACCTGATCTCATAGCTCCCACTAATGTCATCGATGGAGTATTTCACACATGGAGTAAAATGGGGTTCTGGGTCAATATTTTCTGTTATATTAAAATGCATATTTGACACATATGAAAAAGCACTACGGTGATTACTGCACGGTTGTCTCCGGTGGCTATATGGTCAATGGCAGTACCAAGAAAACAGCAGAACAGAGAAGACACACATAATCAGTCACCACTTCAGTTGACGTTAAGTTCACTGAAGAAATGTTTGTGACCACTTTGTAACAGTAATTTTTGAGTAATGGAAGAAACAAGGAAAGATTCTTCCAGATGCAAAAATTACTGGATGGAGAGATAGGTGACAGACTAGCTGACGCTGCAGCAGGCACTGCTATTGTTCAGTGGTCTTTGGAAAAATTTCAAACCAGTTGTACAACCACGCTCATTGACGAAGATGTTGATCTACTAGTCTTGTTGATTGCATTAGCTCACAGTTTACGTATGGTTTTTTCTAACCTGGGAAAGGAAGCGAGTAAGGTCAAACCTATTCTACAATAGAGCTACCAGATCAGGAATTTGCCAACCATATATTGTTCATCCATAGTGGATGCAACACCTCTTCTGCTATATTCCGAAAAGGAAAAACAATCATCATAAAACTTATGATGAGGAACATCTCGCTGCAGTTTGTTTCCAATATCTTTTATCCCACTACCTTAACGCAGAAGGAAATACAAAATGCAGGGGATCAGAGCCTCGCAGTGTGCAATACTCAAGGCATGGATATCAACAAGCATCGTTATGTTGCGTTCAACAATGTACTGAGTTAAGCCCGATCTCCCTCCCTTCCACCAACTAAAGACGTTGCGATGGAGCACTCCTATCGAGTTTCCACCAGGTCCAAGAGTGGTTGGGACGAAAACTCGATGCCACGGAATTGGGTTTAATGAGGGGAGGAGATAGGGATCAGAGCCCACTGTTAACCCTAAATCAAGCTGCTCCTGATTCAGTCGGTACAGCGAAGTACTCGGTGCAGCTGTAGAAAATCAGGTATACATTGCTCAACAATCTGCAGAAACTGTGAGGGAGCGTGCAGCAACAGCTCTCCAGTTGAAGACGACGTAAAAGAGGATGACCCTGATAACTTAATAAACCACTCTGAAGACATCCGCCAATGACAGCTTGTCACTGACTGTGACTTTCATCTGAATCATTAACACCACATCTCCTATTATAATGTTAATATTACAATTTATTTAATACGCGAATTTCAATTAGCTACAGGTCGACAACGAACAACTTCATACATACCAATTAACATGACCTCCGAGGTCCGTTTTTTTCGTTTAGCTCGTTTTTCCATGATATAGCTTGTTTTCACTTTTTTTGTGCACAAACTTTTCAAGAATTTCCATTGAGCACACTTCCAGATTAAATACGTTCCAAAGGTACCTGGCTTATGTAAAATTTATTGCTGATTCCGAATACCTCCTCAATTTTTTTTATTGCACCGCTTCCAATTCCCCATTTTTTCAAAAAACTTGCAAAAAGTGTGGGCAAATTTCAGCTTTTTGCTACTCCTTATGCACATTTGATGAGCTAAGAATAGAAAATTAGGCATGGAAAAATTCTTTTGGTTCTGCATCTAGTAGAGGACAAGAAGAATTCAGAAGAAGGATTCAGTTCTTCCATGACCTTCAGAATTTTTACAAATTTCTCCAAAATCGAAATGAAGTGTATGAAAATGGCTGCTAGCAGGAGAGGGGTATCACCAAACAATCAGCTTTTGGCCGAAACCTAAATTTCATCATTTTGCTTTCATGAACACTTTTCACATAATTCTGCACGTCCACCCTCATCTTTGGCCTAATGAATCGACTTTCCAGTTGCATGTAAATTCTGTAAAAACCGTCATGCCCTCCAGAGTCCGGATCGTCGTGGTTAGCCGAATCTCTGGTCTTGGCGATGAGTGGGGGGGGGGGGGGGGGGAGAAGGTGTTGGAAATAACTAAATCTGTCTTTTGGTGAGTTATTACTATTGAGTTCTAGTTAGGTAGCCGAGCAGAGCGCACGTGTTTTTTGCGAGCTCCGTATTAAGTATTGATTTAGCAGGATTGTATTGTGAATTTCGTTTCAGTTTTTGTTTTTTGTGGTTGCTCTTTGATTAACTCTCAGCAATAACAATTTTCATAAATTTTTAACGGGTAGATTTCTGGAAAAAGGTCATTTTTGCGAGTTTGGTTGGTGATTTGTTGTTTACCGAAGGGAAAGGACTATCCACTCGACCGAATACCGTACTTGTTCGTCAGCAGCAGTCGAAGAGCTGACCGGTTGTCTCGTCAAATAATGTAACTACGAGAATGACTCGACTTCCGAGTTACATCAGGTAATTCAATGCCTTGACGTAATCACAACCAAACTTCAAAACTGCGACTGCATTTTGAAGGAACATACAAATGTTTTGAATACACAAGTAATTCAATCAAGCGATTCTCTGTCGCAAGAAATTGCTAAGAGCCAAGAAATTATCTTGCTCATAAAAAAAAAATTGATAAGAGAATTGACAGTATAGATGAAAATCTAGCATTATCTGAAAAAAATAACACAAAGCAGAAACCGGCACACGGACAACAGAAGCGATCTTATTCTTTATAACGTTGTAGAAGGGGAAGAAAACATGAATATTCTCAAGAGGAAGGTGATGGACATTTTTAGAACTGAATTAAATTGCGTTCTTGATGATTATGAAGTTATGGGTGAATGACGTTTAGGCACCATCCAACCTTCGAGAAGTAGACCAGTTCGCATTCATTTTGCTAATAATTTCTCTAAATCTAAAGTACGCCAGAACATTTACAAGTCCAAGGAATCCCAATTTAATACATCCGAGTTCTACGACAGACGAAAACGGGAATTTTTGAAGCATCTCTTGCCCAAGTTGTTTCAAGCAAGAAAAGACGGAAAGGACTTGATTGGAGATGAACTACTGGTTGATGGAAAAAACCTTATCATTCACTATGGACGAATTACGTTGAAGGATTTTACATCTACTGGGTAAGAAGTGGAGATTAATCTGAATACTCCCCGTCCCCTCCCAACATTTCCAGAAAACAGGTCAAGAAGAAGATTAAAATCTACAAGAGATAAAACGAACATCAACACCGCTTTCGAAATGTTGGCAATGACTCGGGATTATTATTGAAATTTGGCAGTGGAGTGTATGCATTATTGATTGTGATCTATGTTGATCTATGATCTATGTTGACTGTGCAGTGCTCATTTATTATACGTAAATTATGTAGACCTATATAAGTAATTATTTAATACATATCATACGTAAAAGACTAACATTGTTGGTTGGGGAAGAAATGAAGGCAAGATATGATGTGCTTTTTTTAATATGTATTTAACAAACTCCTTGTAATACCTACGGGTTATACAATAAAATTGAATTGATTGATTGATTAAATTGAGTTATTACTATCATCCTAGACTCCTCAAGATATGTAAATGACAATTTTACCATTACAACTAGCGGAAATAACTCATTAGATTTAATACGATGAAACATTACCCACCTCACGCTCCGGATTTATATTTGTCAAGAGAAGACCCGTCCCAGCTCTTTATGAAACGAACGTCATTCGAGGAAGCCGCGGACTCGTCATAAGAAAATACGAGATGGCGGAACACGAGGAAATTGGTTAGAGAAGAATGCCGAGGAAGTTTTGGAGATTTCAATATTTATCTCCGAGAGAGTGAGGGGGAGAAAGCGTGCGAGCGTGAGCGGGGAAGGTGTTATGAAAGTCGCCCCTCTAGCCCGAGTAATTTTCATATTTATTAAGGAGCGAAGAGGGGGCAGCTGGAAATTCTGGTGGCGAAGGAATGCTAAATATTTCCCTCCCCCCTCATCCATCTTTATTCTCGTCTACTCAAAAACCACCCCTGTAGCTAGCGGCTCAAACATCAACACATTATTTTGCTCTCAGACTCCTCTCACACCAACACCAGTTTCTCAACTCTTCGAATGAACGCAAAAACTGCGGCACATGGGCTCTCCACGCATATGAAAACTTCCACTTCCATACATCTTCTTGGTTAGCCGGTTTCGTCTTCACTGTATAAACCAACTCACGAAAATGTTGGGTAATATTGCACCGAGTACCAAAACTAGTTTGTTTTTCTAAGAGAGGAGGAATGGATGTCATCCATGAATATGTGGTAGGCGATATTATCATAAATGGTGTAACAGAGTATAGATATCTGGGGATTTGTAACAGTAATCAAAAACTGTTACGGTGATCCGTTCAATGGAACGGCGTGCCCGTTGGTACCCCAAACATGGACGGGTCAGCTTGCTCTTAATTGTTGTTCAACCTTCAGAACGGTGAGTCTACATCTCTGCCATTTGCGTTAATAGCAATAATATTACATAAACTCCCATTGTTTATAATAATACCTAATCCACTGCTATCCCGCATACCTCTCTCTCCCCTGCGGTATTTCTTTCATCTTTAAAAGAAGTGAATATAAGAAAAACTAATCTACCGAAAGAAAGAATCTTGTTCCACTTATTTGACCTGATTTCCAAAATTACTTCGACAGATTGAAATATACTATAGAAGCCCAAGAATTTTGATCATGACAATCGGTAGATTTTCACACCATTCAGTTCATCTGAATCCCAGTGTTTTACAAAGCGGATAGTCATTTTTAATCGAAAGCCCTTGTTGCTTGGGGTGGCGCTTGGCAGATATTGTTCCAGGGAAGGTGTCAAAACTGGGATTCTTCGTGTCGAATCGAGGAAGCATGGGTGGAATCCGTATTATTTTATAATGCAGAAATTTGGACCCTCAGATATTTTGAAGAAATTGAAAAAGTGTAGACCAATTATATTAAGAACTCATTAATGCTGCCAAGGAGTACACACCTGGTTATTTGCTGAGATTGGAGACTGGTCGTGAGAGGTTGTGTGTAAGGATTTTCGATAGAGTACTGGAGTAGCTTTTAAGCTTGTTGAAAATGAATTCAAACAGGTATCCGCGTATTTGTTTGGACCAGCTGGAGGCATCAGTAAGAAGAGGGCATACCTACGAGTATATAATTTTAACTGGGCGGCGCAGATTAAAGAAATGATGTGCTGCATTAGGTTCGGGGGTGTCTGGGATAGACTAGACTGCAAGGAGTAGCAAGAAAAGCGGAGTTTTATGATTAGTAATTATAGAAGAAAACTATTTGATGAGGATAACACTCTTCTTATAACACATTGCACAAATATTTAAAGTTTACCTACAACGATCCAGAGGGTTGCTTTAAACTCAGATGCGCCTGTGTTGGATAAACGGATTTTGCGCAGCTCAGATTGGCCATTCAAGAACTAAAATAGGATGGATTTGGGGGGGAAAAACTATGAAATTGGACCAGGGAAAAGCGTGTATTTTGTGTAACATAGGAAAAGGAAAAAACTCTATTTCATATTTTCTGTTTCTGGTCCAGAATTATCTCATCAACGGCTTATGTTTTTGGTTTCACAAGGTTGAGTAGAGAGCATGTAATAAAAAATTTGTTATCGGGCAGAAGTAGTGGGGAGGACTAAAATGGTAAGCTCATTTTTTCTATCATACCTATATAAACAATAGGTTTAACGTTAGGATCTTAGAAGAGCCTGGTTTTGATACCTAGAGAAGTAACAAAACAAGTTATTTTATTTATTTATTTTTTTCTTCTCTCTCCATTCTTACTAAAGACAGTGACCATACTCGTGCTCGTAGTAATGAAGTACCTGCTATTAATTATGATTTTGTGAAATTGGCATGGTCCCATGTACTGAATAGGCACATTGCCATGTCAATAAAGAGTTTTTCATTTCATTTCACTATTGCACCGTGTAAACTCATTAACAATGTCATTAACAATGTGACTTATTTTACTAATATTTTTCAGTGGTAAAGATGCATAAGTTAGGGCCGCTTTCACAAAGGTTTTGATCCGATTTCAATACGCGGTTTGACTATTGAACTGAGTTCCAGTTAGGTAGCCGAGCCGAGCACACGTGTTTTTATGCGAGCTCCGTATCAAGTTTTGATTTAGCAGGTTTGTATTGTGAATTTCGTTTCATTTTTTGTTTCTTGTGATATCTTTGTCATATAGTCCGTTGAATAGCATTCTCATAAAAATGTAAATATTTTTAATCGTACCTGACATTATACATGAATGCATCATGGGGTAAACGAATTTATTCTAACGTTTGTAGTCAGCATGAGACATTTCTGAAAGTTGAGCTTCTTGAGGTGATATTTTACAATTTTCTACTTCCATCAGTTGGTTTTTGAAAGAAAAAATATTTGATTACCTCAAACTAGATATTGCAGTGCGATTCTGCAGGAAATATATTAGAGGGAAACTCGTTCCAGGCGACAAAAATCTGCACGTTTTGGAAACAGGATTTTTTGCCACCTTGGCTCCATTATGCGGCGGCGCACGGTGGGCCACAAAACCCTTATGAGCCATTCTTTTTGGAATTATTGCGCTGAATATACCCCGTGTCTCTACACCTAAAAGTTTCTTCGACCCAAGAAATCGATTTCTGACTTTTTTGTCTTTTTTTCTAACTATTTCTCTTCTCTTTCAATTTTTTTTTTTTTTTTTTTTCTTTTTAACTTGAATTTTACGAATTTAATGTCAGTTATAGTATGGCCGTTTCTATTCGGCCGAATTCTTTTCTTTTTTTTCCATCAAGCGTTGAAAATCAGAATACTTAAATTCGTATAGCTTTGTCCTTTGATATCTCATTGAGATACATTGTTCGTTTGGGTCTAACAACACTCAGTGAATCATGTCCTTTCATTTAGTTGATTTTCAACTTGATTGGTTGAGTTTGAAAGGATTTATGCGCGGAAAGCCTATACTGTTACGACCCAATAAATCTATACAACGAAACTGTACAGTGAGAATGATGATGAGAATGCAAAATATCGCCCATTTCGGCTCAACGAAACCTCAACATATTGGTACTCGAGATCAAAGCCTGGATCTTCTGACCAACAGAAAAATCTTAGTTTTCGTAAAATTAAAAACCATATTCGTTTAAATTGCAAAAGTGTGTCAAAAAACGTGGATTTTTTTTTCCTCAAAAAAACAAAAGGTGGTCCTTTTCGTTTGAAGAGAGGGATTTTCGCGACCTTCTCCGCCCGCCTCCTACTTCCAAGGTGCGGGCGGTTCCTGACTTTGCCTGCGCTCCCACCTGCCGCCACCTCCGGCCCCCGTCAGGCCGCAATGTCGGGGGTTGGCAGGGAAAGCCTGCAGGGGGTGGCCCTCTAGTTGTTTTTAAAAGCTTTACACTCTAGGATTCGTTCCATAATGTCTCGAAACGGATTTCAATGAATTTCAAATTTCGGATTTTTGCAATAGCATCATTTTTCTACGAAAATTCGCTAAAACCGTGGAATCATTTCAGAATGCTTCAAAACGGATTTCAACGAAAAAATATTTCGGAGCAATCGCATTAGCTTTATTTTTTGGAAAATTCGCGAAATTATTCCAGCCTGATTACTCACTAATCCCCGTGGCCGGAAAGTGAAACACCAATGGAATATCCGATGTTCCACGCTATGGAAATGCGTGTGAAGTCTCGCACCAGATGATGTTCATTTATAGTAGGAAATTATCAGATAATCTTCATTTTCAAAAACACCACAACTCTCATACGATATTATCGTACACCATATCTTTGTGAATTGTTATTAAAAGAGTGATAAACTCATAAACTCAAACTCAAAAGGGCAAAGCATACTTGCTTCAATTTATTTTTGAAAAGATGATGCTAAGCTAATAGGGAAGTTGTCAATAGGGCTCAGGAATTCGGGGCGAGATTGAAGGGTAAGAGCGATGCGATATTACGTAGCGGGGCGCACCCTTGCCGGTGTGGGGCGCGGTGTGTGGTGGTGTGCGTGTGGAAATCACGCCCTCACGGTTTAATTTTGACACTCCGGAGCGGGGGCCCACATGGAGAAACATGTTACAATACACAACCCCTTTCCCTTTGATCTTTTGATTAAAAGCATGATTGGTTTTGTTTGAAGGTACCCAATGAATCCACCTAGAGTCAACAATGCCCGAGCCCAGGGGATTCCACTAATTCCGTTTTTAAATAACGTTCCTCACGCTTCCCTCCTAACCATGCAAGATTGCCTCAACACTTCCCCTGATAGGCTCTTCCGCTTCGGTGAGTATCAATTGGATCTTTGAGGTTGAGCTCTGAAAATAAAAGTACCCGTTCTGCAGCATGACCTTATGTGCGAATTTTGTATTTGCTTCTTTGGTCTTTTATTTTCAATATTGAGCCTTTACCATTGACTATGAGATGAAATTTCATCCCCCCTCTAAATTGGTTGGCTTACATTTCTAGATGCGTTAAGTTCATAACGAATTTAAATACACTGCCAAGGAAATGGCACATGAGCTTCCTCGTGACCTTCACAGTACGTCACCATTAAATTCCAGAAAACTAGAAACGACCGGTTCTGGCATCAGGGAATTAAAAAGGTGGGAAATTGGAAGCTGAATGGTACATATAATAAATGAAATTAATAAGGAAAATTTTGATTTTAATATGGGACCATCC